>JAHZMZ010000240.1:0-27589 GCA_027743805.1 Lepidocyrtoides sp. E14
TTGGGACTTTGGTGGTAGTAGGCTAGTCATTTTCAAGAATACGATAATTAAAAAGTTATTACGCTCTTGATATATAGCTCGACGGTTTCTCCAATTTTCTTCTATTTCTTTATTAGTCCTCTCTTCTCAAACTATTTTTTTCGTTTCCCTATCATATTGCATTCAATATATTATTGTACAAGTATCGATATTTTGTTGCTAACTGAAGTTGGAAAGAAGCCAGAGAATGCATCATCATCATAATCATCATACCAAAAACGAAACCATTCCTACTCCTGGCTTCTCATCCAGTTTCAGTTTCCATTTTTGTGCGTGCAATGTCTGCGTTTCTTGTACATTGCGTACATTCTCTCCTCCTGTTAATGTCACAAATGCGTTGAGATCCCCTAAGGTACGGAATGAAGGAGGCAGACGTAAACACATCGGAATCATGATTGCTTTTAGGCATAATAGTATGCAGCATAGGTAAAAACGTCTGTCTATTATTCAATGTTTTCTACAATGCTTACGCGTGGCTCTCCCCGTCCCCCGTCGAAACGCAACTCTGAGACTATGACTTTCCTTTTTATACTTATATTATTAGCCAGTCTAAACATATAACATATTATGTACCTACATACGCACAAAAAATCGGCTTAAAGTTATCCATAAACGAGGGATGGAAAGATTGTTGGCAATGTACAGAATACATACAGAATGAAAATGATGAAAAGAACGAGAAGCGAGAAGAGAAGAGGGGAGAGCAAAAAAATATACAAAAAGTGGCATGTTTTTGTTTCCTCCTGGTTTCAAGGGTAGGAAACATATCATCGAGCGGCGCTTCTTATATCTGTACTGTAAAAGTGCGTGCATATAATATAGTGGAGCAGAGAAACGATCAACGCGATGAAGAAGAAGAGGGTCGTGGTTTTCAAGTTCAAGTGCAATGGAACATGGAAAGAGAGTAGTCAGGCAGTCAGTCAGGGGAGAGAAAAAGAACACATTGTAGTTGGAAAAAGTATGCACGCAGTACAGACTTTGTAACATGGAGAATGGAGAGAAAAAGTGGATGTTTCCAACAAATAATAGAAGAGTTGTACATCATATTGTGCGTATGTTTCTTACCTACACGCACGACACGCAATATTCTAATGCCACCACCAGTGCAGTAGTATTGAAAAAAAATGAAAAAGAAGGAAGCTTTATTTTGGTTGACGACGAGAAGCAGGAAACCAAATCGATCCAGTTTTCTCTGCATCTTTCATTATACATCATCACCATTATAAGCATTTTGTTTTTTGCTCTGCTTTCCCAACTTGACTAAAACTCAAACAACAACAGAAACAGGCATTGAGCCAAAAAAGAAACACTGGGAAACAAGGGTTGTTCCAGAAATAGATTGGAATTTACGTGGCGGACAGATTGGAAGCACATTACTATTAGTTTTCTAGTAGAATGAGTGTTTCTTGTTAATGCTATGTTCTGTATTTATGATGATGGTGTATTGATAACCGTTAGTAAACACAAAAATGAGAATGTTGCTTTGCAGCCATTTGCACAATAACAGAATCCAAATTTCGGATTCCGAAATCATTTTTCACATTTTTCGTTTAGCCGTATAAGGCGTGGTGGGATTACGGTTGGAAAAGGGAAATATTACATATCTGGAAAGATTTTCACTTGTAAAAGTATAATAACCTTGTACCTTTGCGCTTTTCATTTTCCGCTGCTGGATTTTCCATTTCCATTATAGCAATCGCACTATTTTTTAATAATATCAATGTTACATAGAGTGCACGCACGCATATAAATGTTCGTAAGTAAGGCATTTTCACTCAAGTATGGCGTGATAAATGTCCGCCACCGTGTATTTCATGGAATTTGAGATTGGAAAAGTATAGAAGAATGTGAAATGCATCAGTGAAAGCGGACTGGTAAGTCCTTGGCCTTTACCACAAAATAAAATATCGGAATGCCGCTGACTGGATACGAATAAAATGAGCATGCATGAATGAAATTTCTTACTGTAAAAATATAATATCATTATCCTATGTGGTGATGTATGTATGTAGTACATACATAAAATTATGTGTATTATGTTATTTTTATCACCCAACATGCATGTAAGCTTGTTAAGGTGTGTTAGTGGTTTGTGGTGCATGTTACTTTTTGGTACTGATGATGTCATGCTATAGCACGTTATTAAGGTACCGCTGCTCGTAGTCGTCGCTTTCTTCAAGATATTTATCTGATAGTCTGTATATTTACTATTCTATGTGACATTAACACTAAGCTACAAACGGCCAAAACGATGGGAATGCTTGGTGGGTACTGGGCACTTTTATTGTAGTATTTACAGTTTAAAAATGTTTGCATATTTTTTGGGTATGTCCTTCAGGTCTTTATAAGAAAAAGAACGTGTTTCGTTTCGTAAAATGTAATTTTTCGTGTTCATAGTATTCGTAGTAGATCTAGTCTATGCACAGAGATCTGCTTTATGATTATAAAAGGACTATACACTTGCCCTTGAAATTTTCATTTTTCATTTTCTATATTTTTCTTGGTTACTTTTGACGGCTAGCAAGGTGACAATAGAGAGGTATACAAATGTAGGTAAGAAAGCCAACAAAAATGCCTTGATGGATTGGGATCCACTAATCATGCACTTTACATTATTTTTTTAAAAATCAAAGTGCATTGCAGCAGGAAGTAGAGCACACAAACAAAACACAAGGTTACCAGTGCAGTGTAGCTTGTTTATACCCATCATGCTTCTGGAGTAAAACACGGAACCAAACCTTTAACCATTGGATGGAATTGCGCTAGTGCAAGGGGTTGAAGTTTTGGTGACCTTATCCCTGAATCCCATATTTTCAGTTTTGGAGCAAGTGTATAAACCCTTTTCATTTCCTTCAGTTCAGTAAGTATTATGTACGTACAAAACATGTGAACCGTAAATCTATTCGCATAAGATCAATGTTTAGCTGCACTCTATGACGTAATGTCTATGTTCTGTTAAGTTTATCTATTTCATTATGTAAGCATAAATGATCCCGTCAATAAAATCTTTAGTGTGCCATGCCGGCATCATTTTGTGAGAACTTCCTAAAACTTGCACTAACATTAGCTTAACCTTTGCCATGAAAATCATGAAATGCGAGGGTGAAGATGGAAAAGTACATTGAAACTTTTTGTTGAGTAAAAGTTGCGTTAATATAAAAAATGAAAAGAGTGTAAAAATATTGAAGGAAACGCCAAAGGTCATGAACTACTTCATATCATCATGATATTTATGGTAGTGTTATACTGAATTCAATGTGAAATGTTTTCCCAACACGATGCAATTTAAACTTATTTTTCACAAGTTATTGCACAACTCAGTCGAGACGAGTCAAATCGACTCAAGTTTCAAGTAAATTTTTAAAAACATCCGTCTCTCATTATCGTCGTGCATGCAAAATGTTGGAATAACGGAAAACAATTTTTATTATGTTGTTGTTTTCAATACTGAAACAGAAAGGCTGCAGGTCAATAGCAAATAGCGATAACGCCTTTTTTCAACTCTTCCCAGAAGTAATTTGAAAGAAGCTATTTAAATCCTGATGACAAAATGAGAAATGTAGCAGCGCTTCATAAAAAACATAAATATTATATTTGTCTAAAATACAAAAACAATTTAACCACGAGTGAAATGTTACGTTCTAGATTACATAGTACGAGCAGTTATTTACCCACACAATTTCATCTATTCAGTGTGGTGAGGTGATCTCTTAATTCTTGACCACATCAGCTATAATTTCACTCTTATCTTCATAGGTTGTTTCTATTTTAATGTAAATCGATTTATCTTTTCACCAAGTATTGTGTGGTCAAGAGGTAAGAGGTGCAGGTACCTCTACTTTTCAATTTCAAAGTTTCACATGTCACATGAGTCACATTGCCTCACCATCGCGCTCATATTTTTGACCCATGTCTCCAGAAATGAGATAAAAAAATTTACTTTCATATATATTCCAACAACAACATTAATTAGATCAAAGCAATTATTGAAACAAGTATTACGAACGATGAAATACTTAAATATAGTTACAATGATATACGACTGATACATTCTAAAATAAATATTGAAGAGGAATGACATTTTGATAATGATTATGCTCAAGTTCTTATGATTGAAATTCAATTTCTTTTCAGCTCCTTTTACTTACGCCCGACCACATCTTTTATTTTCTTTCTCCAAATAGTACCATTATTATCATGATTTTGTAAATACATACAGTGGATAATAATCCTTCTTGGATTTTTAGCTATTTCTATTACCACCTTGTGCTCTTTTCTTGCTCGGTCATAAACCGATTACTTTGAATTGAACAGGACATACCCACTTCCCACGTAGGACAGGAAGTAATCAAATGGAAACACAAGTGTGGTCTTCGCAGTATGCTTGTTTCGTGTGGGCGAGGAGGATAAAAAAATTATGCAAAAGGAATGTTCTGGTCTTTTGATGTACTCAATTTCATCTATAAATAAGTTCAACGATAATATCCTTTCACCTTTTTGTTGCACATTTTACCGCGTAGCATCATTTTGATGAAACTTTTTGAGAACATTTGCACATGCTGACAAGAAAGCATGTAGGGATTTTCTAAGAAGTCATTATTTCTAGCGACCAAACGAGTAAAAACATTAAGAGCAAAATGAGCTGAAAATAAATAAAAGAAAGAAAACAGGACATGTAAATAATATTATTCTGTTGATGTCATTATTAGCAAATTATTTTATTGTGACGTTGATTCCCATTGTGTGCAACCTAGCATAAAAAGAAGATGGATGAAATACATGTAAATACACTACACATGCTCACAGAATACTTTATGTTGTAGACAAACAAATGCAGAATTCTAGTTTTCCTCAAACATGATTTTCCAGATTTTCTTGACATGCGACTGATGCGATTGTTTTCAACACATTCAACTTCTTAACCCTTTCATCTTTCTGACCTTTTCTTCATTAACTAATACTAACATGTAAAGCCTGAAACAGAGAAAAGACCATCTAAAAATATAATTATTTATATGTAAGCTGTGAAGGGGTGATGTGATGATATCATTTAGTGCCAGATATGTAGTATTAATCACTGTAAACCTTCCAGTGTAAGAAAATGCAAAAAAAAAATTCCGGCAAGATTTCGCAAAACACTGAAATAGAAAACTTTGTTGAAGTGAAACTAGTCTGGGGGACACCAAAAACCTGCCTCACAGGAACTACTTGTTTTCGTAGGCACTGAAATATTCAAAATAATTATAAATAGGTAAAGTCATTTAGCAAGTGAACAGGAATGGAATGAACACTTTCCTCTGTGCAATATTTTAAAGTAAATAGTCATCTGTCATCATATTATATCTTTAATTGCACTCGCTACAACTACTATCTATGTGCATTCATCATGAAATCATGAATTTTTTGACAGGATGTTGTAGGCAGATTTGTATCATTTTTGGAGATCCAGAGTCTGGAATACAGACAAGTTAAATAACTGATGATGATGATATTCATTTGGAGTATGAAATAAGACGAGAGCTGAAAACTAATTGTTTATTAATTAAAGGAAAAAGTTTTCCCACTTCAGGTCATTGGAATGGAACAAATTTGGCAGATTCACGTGCTAATGCTCTGACGGTTAAAAAAAAATACAAGAATGTATTATATATTGCAGCTGAGGTGAACTCTTGAAGGCTGGGCAAAAAACGAATTAGTTTATAGAGCATCATTTTGTTTGCACATTGTTATTGTGCCACTGTGCAAATGCATGGCTTCAGTTCAAGATGTACACAATAAGTTTATTTGTGTACATGTGTTTATATCTATTTACATACTTTCGCTATAATAAAGTTGTTGACTCATAAAATCTCATTCATGTTCATATTATTTTATACAACTAGTTTGTGCCAAGCTTGACGGTCATATTATGACCAAATACGTGCATAAACAAAGAACCCTCAAATGAAAAGAAACAAGTACGAAAGAAAGGGCAAAAGATTTTCTTGCAACGTGAAAGAATAAATCGGTTTCTCAGTTTTCAGTACAGATCAATAATAATTGTAAGGTTTCTTCTGCTAATACAATCACATTGATTTTTTTCTGAAGGGCTTGCTTAGGGGACGGCCAATAATAATGGGGATAAAACATGGCTAACTTGAGTGAGATATTGAGTGATACAGTTTTTAGTTGTTAGCGATGAAATTATTGGCCAATTCACAGTTAACACATGACTACACACATAATATTACTCGTAAGCAGTTCATCTGTTACAATAATTGCAATATAGTATGAGCAAAATACCCTAAGATACCAATGAAATTTCATCAGAAAAAAACTAAAAATTACCTAAAATTACTAAATATGAGAGGGGGAAATGATTAGTAAGCTTTTAACGTACATGATTTGTCCCTACATTTTAGACTTTGGTCTAAAAAAATTTCTGATGAAAAAAATAATATTATTTTCATATGCAGTAATTCTGTGTAAAAAGTCACAAGTAAAAATGCTTGATTGCTACACCCTTTCTGTCGCTAGCTCTGATTAGATTGGGATTACTGGTGCCCTTGTGACAAACAAGATTAGTCTCTCATTTTAATTTTGTTTTTTTCAAGAGGATAGATAAAAGAACAACGGTCCTATGCACTGAGGTTTTATTGTAGCTTGTTAAAGTATATGGGTTACGACGACTTTGCTTTGGTCTCATTTTCTGTATTTGTCTTTTTATGTATCCAATTGCAGCTCTTGGTTCTTTCTTTGTCCATGAACTACGCGTCGAGTTACAATCTAAAAAAGCTTTTATTTTCTTTATTGCTCTGTGCACATAACTAGCCAGACAGATAACAACTTCACTTTTTATGTGCTTCTCTTGCTTGAACATTTTAAATGCATTTTTAATAGCATGTCTGGCAAACAGCATCAATCCTTCCTCCACCGCCCCCACTTTGTTAACCAAGTTTTTGTTACTTTCGACATTCGTGTTTGACGATGCGATGATGGGCTATTTTTACTGGTTTAAACAAAAGCAGCCTCACATAATACTAAAAGTCACATAAATTATGTGACATAATATAGGCAGTCATAATCTTCCTTTACTTTACCAATAGTAAATAATTGCAAAAATAGCATGAGAGAATAAACAAGACGCTTGTTGTCTTAATTTCCAAACTGAAGTTGTACTGTTGTATTTTTCTCTTTTCCCAGCAGGCTCACCATATACAATTTTTTCAAAGCATTAAAATAAATATATACTTTTCTGCGTCTTTAAAGTCCATTGTTCAAATAATAATTGGAAGTATAAAAGCCGTCTTTGTTTTTATGAAAAAATGCTACCTCATTTTGGAAAGCCCACAATCATAATAAAAAGGCAGAAGTAAAAATATATACGAGCGTGGTGCATGAGTACTATTATTGAGTATTTGGAGTTTACCCTATCAGTCAGTCATGACGAGTTATAAACCTTGTGTTCCCTTCTTCTTTCCAGCAATATATAGCCTCCTTCAATCTCCATCGCCAACACTTCAAGATAGAATCGTCTTTTTTTATGTAAAGGTTAACCAATGCACTGCATTGTTTGACTTGACTTCTGTTGCTAGCCAGTTTCACAGGCGTTGTCAAAAAATGCTGATCATCTCAGAACAAGTGAAAATGACATTGAATTGAACATGGAGGATGCTGACAAACCATAAAAAATCCATGATCTTTTGCTGCACTCAAGATGCACAATGTGCATTTCACATAGGTATGTATTTAATATTGCTACTGATGTATCTAAATCTAAAATATATTCAATGTGCATCTACCATATCCAATTTTTAAAAAAACCAGTTGCATCGTACAAAAGCTGTGTGCGTTTTAAATATGTGGGCCAGCCGTGTCAAGGTCTTTTTTCACTTGTTCCCCAACCACATTTTTTCTTCACGTCATTATTATGTTCATCATCAGCATTATCATAATACCTATAAAAAGTGTATACGTAATGGGCATACACAATATGGGCATCCGTATTATTTCCTTTGCAGTGGATGCTAACAAGGGTGGTTATATCACATCATTATGATGCGAAGGGTAAAAAATGTTTAAAAGCCGTACCCTCCTCCATCATCTTATGTTCCTTTTACCCTCTCTCCATTTTCTTTCTTCAAACAAACCCAAGTGTTGTAAAAATGTCCGTGTAAGAAAAAGTGAATAGTGAATCCCTTCAGCCTCAGGAAAGAACACACGGCTTATTTTTTTATCTTCTGGATCGCATTGCATTGTTGGTTTGTTGCTAGCTTCAATTCTGAAAGGAGTTCATGATCATCACTTCGTATGCATATTCTGGTAGACGGAGAGGAGAAGGAAGAGAGAAAATCAAACAAAGAGGAGAGGGATGATCTTTCATTTCCAAACTAGAAACCTTTATTTTACCAAACAAACGCATGTGAATTTGTGTACATCCACCAAAGACCAATGTGCTTTGCTAGATCCTTTTTTCGTGAATTCGGTTAGATCCTTTTTTTCTAGAATTCAGTTAGATCCTTTTTGTAGAATTCAGTTAGATTTAATTATACATAGAGAGCTCATATAATTCTTTTTTAGC
This sequence comes from Lepidocyrtoides sp. E14, assembly GCA_027743805.1. Taxonomy (NCBI): domain Eukaryota; kingdom Metazoa; phylum Arthropoda; class Collembola; order Entomobryomorpha; family Entomobryidae; genus Lepidocyrtoides; species Lepidocyrtoides sp. E14. The sequence continues at coordinate 8,600 of JAHZMZ010000240.1, forward strand.
TGCTGCAAGGGACTGTTGAAGATGTGACGATGAACAGTTTTTGTGTATGGAGGAGGTGGATGGACTGGACACAAGGGAATGCATCATATAAATCCCAAATTCACAAGTGTGGTACAAAACAGTAAGTTTGCTGGATGTTGATTTGATGCTGGCTCACAAAATATTGCACTTTAAAGTACACATCATCATCATTATTCTCATGCATTTTTACTCACATTTTTGTTTCACAACTTTTGGGTTAGTTAGTACAAGTATTAACCGTGTGTTATCTGTCTTTCTCACTTTCCGCTGATCTTTTTCTTTTCTCGCTTTAACTACAAACATGATTTCACAATATGTTAGTCGTCTGCGTCTGCGTCTGCTTGATATGAAAGCAACAGCGTGAGAGCTCTCTTCCTTCTCAACAGACTTATCCCCACACAACTTGTAAATTTTCTTAACTAATCGCCTCAGTTATTTCACTTGTTGTAAAATAAGTCAAGGTATCATCCAACAAGTTGTCCAGTAATCTTGCCCTGTTTTAAACGAGTTGAGAAAAAAAACAAGGCGGATTTAAACTGAAAAAAAAAGTTTCTCATTGCATTATATTACATTACAAGACTTTTTTGGTAGTGATTTAGATTTTTCTTTTGAAACGTCCAAACTACCGTCGTCAGTCGTCATCATCATCATCATCATCACCAACCAGTCCAGTTGGTATATTTAAAGCACATTTTTATGCCCACATACTTGCTATATAGTATAGCACACATAGAGATTAGCGTCACTGTTGTTCCATCTTCTGTTCATTTTTTTGGTATTCAAAATTCACAAAGATATACACAATTTATTTGTCGCTCTCTCTCTCTCCCTGTCCCTCTTACTCTTCTGATAATAATAATAATTGCATTACATCAGCACACAAGTGTTAGTGAAAAGCGCACGTAGTACATTTCACTAGGCACATAACATATTAGCATTAACATGTTGTAACAGAAACAGAAAGATAACAAGAAAGACCAGCAAAGACACACACGTATGAATCTAAGACGTCAGTAAGTAGCTAAACAACATCAATTCAACCCAGAGAGAAAAAAATATTAAGTTATGATGACTTTTTTAAAACTTTTTTCAGGGAAGAGTTTTTTGAGTACAGATGCGATAAACATTACATTTTTATAAGGATTATCTATTCTTGTATGCACTCTTGTGGTGGCGGACATTCAAACTAGGTAATCATAGCATTAATATTACATGCATACTATACTACTTACTGCTATTTACCACTAGTAGGAAGATTTTTGGTAACCGCATAAAGACTAGTTATAGTAGTAGGCATATCATTTTTTTATTTTGTTGTTACCTATTTACATTAATAGCTATATAGTATAGTATATAGTAATATCGTCATCATTATTATCATCAGACTTGACTGTCCGCCTCTCTATACAATCGTAATCGTGTGCTCTCTACTTATTCTGTGTACAGTTTATAGTAAAAAAGCAAAATGTTTGATATTTATCTTGTTATTTGCTGCGATGGTGGTGGTGGTGACTGCATGGATATTAAATGAGTGTTGTTGGTTCAGTTGAGTCAGTGTTTACTGTGGAGAGAGATCGAAAGAAGCAAGTGTAAAAAAAGTTGGTTGGTTTCGTAGATGATGATGATGATGATGATAGTCGTTTTTTCTCAGTGTGCATATGCATAGTTCACTCATTCGCTCAGAAAGAGCTCTTGGACTAACATCACTTGACTTGATCACAGCTTTTGTTTCATCTCATTCCTTCACTGAACTTTGTTATTTTTTTGAGTAGAGTGAGTCAAGTGTGTTGTTGGACTTGTGTTGCTGTTGTTTTTATGCAGACCGTTCTTCTCTGATTGTGAGTTTTATAGAAGTGTGCTTGCAAGTGTAAATGTGCGGACTGCGGACTGGCCACTGAGTGGTTTGATGTTGTTGTTGATCAAAAGAAGATTTTTGTTTTTAAATGGTTCATGTTGTTGATATTGATAGAGAGCTAAAGCAAACAAAGCTTGTTTTAGTACATCATGGAATATTAAACATGTAATACTCGGCTTAAAAAACGCTTGTTTTTCTCTCTCTCTTGTTTTTTGAATATTTAAATGATTATGTGAGTCGTGAACTACAGCTACTGCTACTGTGTAGAAAAAAAAATCACGGACATAACAGACATTAAGTAGAGCTCAATTTAGTATTGATTGTGACTTGAACTTGTTTTTTTTATGCTGTGCATAAAAAAAAGGTCGATCTTAGCGGAAGAAAGATCGTAATTCGTAAATACGTGATGTACGCGTGAAAAGAGAATATTCTGGGGAATAATGAAATATTAGACAAGCAGAACAGAACTCCTGGCTATTAAGCCGACTTGTCGCACCAAAAGTTTGGATCGAAAGGTACACATTTTTATCGATATAAATTATAAGTAGTTTATATGTAAATCACAGACGTGAAATAACCCTGGACTCAATCTGTACTACCACTACAACTATTTCTGATCGTATCAATCTTCTTTGGAAACATTTTACGTTTGCACATTCATTTACGTTCACATGCATATCTCGGTGGTTTCTTTTATGTTTCAATTATTGAAACAGTGAAAGTATCAGCTGCCATGTTTTAAATGATAAAATTTATTTTCGTCATGCAAAATCGAGTGTTGCAACTTGAGTCTGAGCGTTGACTTTTTAAGTAGATTTTTATGGATGTTTATTGACTCAATGAATGAACATTGCTAACGAAAAGGAAATCATTGACGTAGATTGCCACCTTTCTTAGCTGAAACTGCCGACCTCACATTAATAAGCATTGTATAATATGCTTATCCATAAATAAAAAAAGATATATGGAAATATATGCATACATATTAGATATCGGATTACGTTAAATAAAACAAAGAAAATCTAAAGGCATAGGTGGATTTGTATTAACACTTTTTGAGGACAATCATTATACTAGCTTGGCTTGGACGGGTTAGACAAAAAAAAGGTAACTCTACTCTGACTCTGAATGGCAAAAAGAGTGTCACTCGAGGATTTTGTTTGAGAGCACCAGCTGCAAACTTTACTTCCTAATCTTCTCATCTCATCCAAATCATCATCATCTTTACAGCACGTCCGACAAGACAGTTCCGGAGATTTTTGAGGATTTAAAAGGATTTTCATTTCACTTGCGTGCTGTGGTTGTCATTTCATTTTGCTACATTATATTCCTCTCTCACTCAACTTGTAGAGATAGTATTATTTGGCTTTCTTCTGCACACATACAGTTACGGTTCTCTCAGAAGTGAACGAAAGAACGACTACTACAGTGACAGCCACTTCCTCTTAAACAGGAACAGGGAACAAGTGCGGTCATATGTAAGGATCATCATCGTTTTTAAGTATAATTTACGTACTTACTTATCAGTCTTGTGTGCGGACTGCGGAGTGTGGAATTGCGTGGTGGACTTTGACTACCATCGTCAATCGTCATTGTCATTGTCACTGCTACCCACAGTAGTAGTCACAGTATTTCTCATTAACTGCATTCATTGTAAAAGCCTTCTGTATCTGACTTGTGAGCACTGCGTTGCACACTTACATAAAGCAATCACAGAGGATTGGAAAAGAAGTCCAGAAAAGAGTAGTAGGGAAACATAATACCTATACAAGAAATACTTCTGGGGGATTTAGTCTAGAGGCTATGCTATGGTTGTAAGAAAACTCCATTATAATAAAACAGAGAATCAGAGGATTGAATCGGACAACGACAGCCAAGTGGTAAGATTTATGGCAATTATTTGCTTAACAAATTTTCTCACTTGGATCATTTTTGTCAACTCTCAACTTATCGTGAAGATAAGTAAGCAAACAGAAAAAAGCATGCATATCTGTCCGTACTTTGATAGGCAAGCATATCATTTTGAAATAAGCTTTCGTTTATGCATGTAGAAAGTACTTTTTATGGATCATCATTGGGATCCGGATAGATAAGTTAAAAATGCAGGCAGGGCATGCATATAAACGGCTGGGTCAATATGTAAAGGACAAATGGATTTTTCTTTATCAAAAAGCAAATTATTATTATTTTCATTGCTTTGCTACACTTTAGATTAAAAAAACGCGATTTCATTTTCATATTTGTTATTGCTCATTTCCTTGTTTCTGGAAAGGTTTTTTGTTTGTGTTTAATGAGGTCATATTAACATTCAGATTAACTGGTTTGAATCAAGATATTTCAATACACATGTCAACCCAATCAGCAACGAATAGTTTATAAGTTATTAATAAACTACTTATTATCATAAAAGAAAAAGGTAAAAGGTCATCTGCAGTCGTCAACCTCGTAATTAACATGACAAACTTAAAAGATTTTTTTCATGACAGATGGAAATAAGTATGCATTATCCTCAGTGTAAAATAAATCTTTTGATAAACGATTGTACTGTTTCAATAAAAATGATAAAAAAATTTATTTAAATCTGCTCATCCATGATGACATGAAGTGAAGTATTATCAAAAGAATTTTGTCTCCAATTTCTTGGGAAATTTCCATTTTCGTGAATGCTCACCTTCAAAAGTGATCCAGAAAACAATATTTAAATCTAGTAATGACCTTTTTTCTTATCCAGCAGACAGACATTTTTTTAAATTATCGACAAAAAGCACGCAGTTAACTTGTCAACTTCATCCTCTGTATTAAATTTCATTTAACCAAATATTTTATCTTTCCAAAATTTTATGATCTAACAAATACGCGCCTCTGCAATCTGTTATAATTTACTAGAGCACTGTATTATCTGGTAAGAAGTGAGGAGGAGAGCATGGTAAAAGATAAAGTTGAAGTCTTTGAAATTTTCTCCAAAAATTCCTTTTCCACTCATTCGAAATTTCATTATCGTTTCTAGACAGTTTTGATTTCTTTAGCACACAATTTACATGACAAAAAAAGATATTTTGTCCTTTCATAGAGCAATATATAGTAATGCACTAAGTGAAATGAAATGAAAGACTTTCGCATTTTCCTTGAATAATCAGGAAAAATTGTACAATTCAATTGTAGAGCAAACTCTTTTTTTGCAAATTACTATATAGATATGGTCTATGGAATGACAAAACTTTCTTTTCTGCAATCACCATTGCTTAATTAGTACCTTCTACCAACAACAAGCCGTCGTGATCACAGTCTAAACTTAGCTGGCATGATATACATAGCTTGTTGTGGTGGTAAGAGCGTTGACTGTTGACAAATGACACTGACGTCACGTTAAGCACCAAGCCTAACGGTGGCACTCTCTTAAATTTATAAACTGCAACATCTCACTAGTCATTGCATTGGCTGCTGTTCGGCAAAGGACCCAATACAACTAAGAAGGCAAACAGAAAATATACTCTCTTAATCACTCGCTAATTATATTGATGTTCTTGGCTGACTTTGTTAATTAAGTGACAATGAGCTTAGATTTGTTACCTGCCTGCGGAGAGCTTCGTTAGTAGTATTAACACACTTTCAAAAGTCACACCACACCGTCGTCGTCAGTCATCCTCCTCCAACGACAGCCAACCACATGCGTTTTTCTTTGTTCATTTTTCATGTTTAAAATCATCATCATCTTTAAACCAAATATCTTACTCTATCTTCGTTAGTTGAAAGAGGCTGTAAAAACATGAACATTAAATGTAATGAGTACGCACTGCGGCGGCGGTAGAGTAGACGTAATTAAAATATGGTGTTCAACTGTCAGCATAGGTTTATATATACAAGCATTTTGCAGTTTACCTATTATAAACGAACTTTCGCTTTTTTTCCAAAAGCCCACGTGAAAATTATTGGACGAGCGATAATTTATAACTACATAATATTCTGGTATGACGTACTTAGTCAAAAACTTACAACCGTTATAGCATAATACCCAAAAGCAAAACTCCTTTTTCACGTCAAATTTCTTATTTTCTCATGGAAAATTGAAAAATAGTGGCGCAACACTGTTTTTTAAAAAATCCGTATAATATGATGCAAGTATTTTTGCTGCCAAATTTACTAATAATTCTTCGGCTCATATTGCATTGTTTTCCTTGTAGAACTAAATTGAATTGCGTGCGCTGGTTGATGATGATGCTAATTTGATTTGAGTAAGCCAAAGCTCTGTTTTGATACTACTGATTAGGGATATTATTTTAATTATATATAATGCATAGTTAATTATAATAATTGTGCATGACACTATAGGACCTAATGATAGTTGAGAGTTGACGTTTCATGTTTTAGTCTCGGTAAAAGTGAAATGTACAATTGAATGTGGGTTTATTAAGAGGAACAATTCTAATTAAGTTTGTAATTTGCAAGTCACCACATTCAACCGCCAACAACTATTACCACATTTAAAGTTTAAACTTTAGACATTGGGATCTGATGAGAGAAGAGGTACAATCCTAGATTGAAATGCATTTATACAACTCCAAAAAGCAGCCATGTATGTAGCTCGCTAAGTTGATTATTGTATTGGATTTTTTTTGTGCTCACAAAAGCATGAAACTTTTTTGTGCAAGTTTTTAACGTATGAAATTTTCCCCTTTCGTGTTCGCAGGTTGATAGCTATTGTAGTTGAAAAAATAAAAAATTTAGAATTTTCCATCCATTTTAATTTCAAGTCCAAGGCCATACAGCAGGAGGAGGAAAGAAGATGCCTAAATATGTAAATGCATTTCAAACAGCTACCACCAGCAGCACACCGCATATTATACTGAAATAATAGGCAAAAAACATAAAATGCACATTATTTTTAAGTAGACAGAGCAGTCTTAAAAGAACTGCATGACATGTTTCATTGTTGTGGGTAAAAAAGAGAGGACTAAAAGCGGAACAAAAATAAGATCTTCCACACACCACATCGTTTTCTCCTTCCTTAAAGGAATTTTTAAAATTGTTTTTTGTCTTGCTGCCTAATTTTGTAAAAACACAAATGATGTCTACCTAATGCCGTTCTACTGATGATGATGTGGCATAGCATGAATATTGAATGTTTCTAGTCTCTAGTGATATCTATCATCATCATCATCAACGAGCACATACCTATGTATATTAGGCATAGTAAGTCCATAAATAAGCTTATCTATGTATATTACCTACCTATATTATTACAGTGCAGTAGAAGAAATGAAAAGTAAAAGATTTTTTTACATTCACATTTTCATCGGCGTTGTCGTTTTTTGTTGTTTAGTGGGCCAACAGGGCAGTAGTATTGTTTGAGTTTCATCTTCCTTTTCATCATCATACCTTTTCGTTTTTTCCTTTCCCCGTACTCGTACCACCATATATTGTGTGTTTTCTTCTTATGATGACTTGTCTTATGTGTAAATACTTTTTTATGTTATTGCACCATTAGGAAATTCGGTTTTCATCTATTCATCATCATCATTATCATCAACCAGGCGATGAAGAAAGGCAAAAGGGATAATATTTGAGGTGCCAGCATTTCAATTTTCATGTCTTCTTTATGTCGTCGTTTATTTGTACATACTTTGCATACAGTATTTTTTTTTGATTTACATTCGCAAGCCTTTACTACTACATACCATGGTTCACACGCAAGCTTTTAACAAATCAGCGTTTATGTATGCAATATGCAATGATGCGTTGTTGGGCGAAAACGTGACAGTGATTAACTACAATGTTAAAGCTGCAAGTGTGTAATCAAGAAAATATGTTGTACTTTTCGACTTGCAATAAGAAAGTACATACATAAATACATGTCGAAGAAAATGCCCATCACTTTTACTACATGACAGAGATAAAGTATATGGATAGATAGGCATATTTTACTTATTGGCTTACTTATTGGACTCAATAAATAAATGCATACCATTTTTTTCACTTTCCAATATCACACACAAGTTACAATAACTGTGGTAGTTGTGTAGTTCACAGGGTAGTAGTGCATAATTATATGAATATATTTTTCCATTCACTTGAATATTTCAGTATTCGTAGCAAGCCTTCATTTTTTTCAAGTACGCGGGCGAGCATTTATGAATACAAAGTATATAATAGATTTGGTTTATTATGCGTTTTTAATAAGCAGTAGAGAGTAGGGAAAAGTAGTAGATAAATAAAAAACCACCCCGTCAATAAATAAATGCCTACATGCGTGCATCGCGCAAACATTACAATTATTCATATCTCTATGATCATCATCGGAACGCTAGTTTACTAGCTTTGGTTACATCTCTGAGATAGAATTTTTTTCTCCTTGTCAGATCATTGATATTTAGGGTAGGTATAAATATAAAGATACGCAAACAGTAAAAGTATTTTTTTTCTCATGACATGATGTTCGTTCACGTATTGTATATCATGCCAATGAATTTTTGTGCTTTTTAAGTTGTCCTTCAAGCGTCTCTAAAATATCTGTAAAAATTATTTCATTTCTTATGTATGCAATAGTCTCTTCTCTCTTAACATTTTGGAAAAGTGTACCACTGCTATCGCATTCCTTTGAGAGTTTTACTTCAACCATAATTTGCATGAAATGCATGTCAAGTGAAAGAAGAAGAGAATTTTGGTTTTTTGTTTTGGTTTCGTCGATGATGGAGGTTGTTGGAGTGGATTATTGTGCTATTTGTGCTGTGTGTATGTCGTTATTTATACAAGACAGGTGCAAGAAAACGTGGGAGGGAGATGTGTTTTTAAAAAAGAGATGATAAACAGCATGCACACACAGGTAATATTTATTTGCAGACACCAGGTACATTTGTACATACCTATCTACTTTTTTCGTGAAAGGTACACATGCATTGGGAAAAGGGAACAGGTAAAACCATCGAAAATGATTAGCATCAATATAAACTTAAGACTGGGAGAGTATTTAAAAGACATGATATTGCATAAAAGGAAGAAAGAAATTTGTAGGTGAAAAAACAGAGAGGTAATGAAGTACGNAGACTGGGAGAGTATTTAAAAGACATGATATTGCATAAAAGGAAGAAAGAAATTTGTAGGTGAAAAAACAGAGAGGTAATAATGAAGTACGTTGTGTGTTGGTATTCTGTTAAAAGATTTTACCTCACTCACTCTCGCTCTCTCTCTCTCTCTCCACCTTTTCGTTTTTTACTTGACATTGCACGTTGTTGGTTTGTTGAACATGCATCCTGCCTGCATTCATTGTGTTACGATGCACATTTCCTAATTTGTGTTATCATCATTATGGACCAAAAAGCAAAACCATAAAAAAATGAATGAGTTGAAAGACAAAGGGAAGGGTAGTGTGTACAGTGTACACATTAATGGCAACTACGATGATGGACGCCATATAATTTTGTGTGAAGCTTAAAATACTCATCTACAGGCAGACCTTTTTATGAGTGTCTTCAGTGGTATTTAAAAATGCATTTTGTGAGTTTTAAAAATATTCATGGCCACACCACGCCATACTAAAACTATTCAGTGGTTAAGTACATGATCATCATAATATATTACATTTTACATTGAGATGTGGATGATAAACGTGACGGTCTGTAAACGTACCTACCTTGTACATATTTTGATGATGATGATAACGATGATGACGATAATGCCAAGATTTGGCTTGGCATAACCAACCAGTTTTTTCTTTATGTTCCTCCTGTCGTCTTCTTGAAATCTTCCATGCATACGTGCGTGTGGTGGAGTAGATCATGCAAGTTGCAAGCAAGCGAGCTTTATAATAAATTCATACAGCCCAAACTGGATAATAATATTATATTATAATATAAGGGGATAAGCGTGAATCTACTTAGGCAATTGTACACAGTAATTTATGCATGTTGAATGTAAAAATGCAAGACTGTGGAGTGTAGGGGAGGGGGGAAGTAAGTAATACCGGCAGATAATGATGACGATAATACATAATACGAATTTTGGAGAGACAGAGAGAAACAGACGCAGACATTTGCCTGCTTTTATTTCTCCAGCTCTCCAGTCAAACAGACACAATTTCTTTTGAAAGAATATTGTCGGATGTATGCAATGTTATGCATGAGAACATGCTACATGCTTAAATATTTCTCGTAACTGTTAACATAAATATAATTTGTCTCATCTTATCACAAGTGTATAATATTCGTTTATACTAGTTGAGCAAATGTACTTTTCGTTGTGTCTCGTCGAGTTGTTGAATCCTTGAATGCAATGCAACACATTTCCACTTTTGCACTTGTGTTCACTGTTCAATATTCGGCTCATGCATGTAGGAAATGTAAAACCTTTTGATTTTTGCTGTTTATCTTCTTTGTAAAGTTGATATAAATATATGAATAATGAAAAGTAGTACTATTATACGCATGTACAATGTAAATACAAGCAACTTTTAGCGCAGTTAGCGTCTGTGACACTTAACTGCTTCTGTATTTTTACACCAATATGGTTAGTACTGTGTAAGATCTGCCTGAACATTTTTCTGATGCGCTTTGATGTTTTTATGCTAGAGATTTGCTCGTCATAATGTATAAAATGTAGTCAAAGTACATATATACTCCGTTTTGTGATACAAAATTCAATTCAAGTCATTATTCTCTGTCACATTTTTAATGAAATGCAATTCATAAGAATTAACGGTTGTTGTAATGTTGGTGATGGTAGTGGATAGAAGTATAATACTTTAGTGTCATGATAATATTAACAGCTTAATATTGCATACTAGTTCAAGCAATGGTTTGGCATTTAAACTAGCTGTGTCTTTTTTCAATTTTTTAGACGGAAACAATACTACAAAAACAATTATGTCTATTCTTGGCTAAACGTGAATAGGAGTATAAAAGAGATAGGAAATCTTGTAGCCGGCATAATGACATATTTAGGTATATCATTTGGATACGCATAGTGCACTACATAAATAACCGTTTTTTTTGGCACTAGCTATCTCCGAACATTAAGTTGTTGACAAATGAACGATATACAAACGTTGAGAAAACACAAAGGAACATTAAAATAGGGAAGCAGAATTGGCAATCTGAAATGACACCAACAATAAAAATACGATTTCACCAGGCAGATAAGCATCAAATCGTACATTGATAACAGTGTATAAAATTTGCAAAACTTTGTAAATACATGAAAAACGAAATTGCTAGTATGATGATGGGGTTAAATGTATTATGTATTTAAAAAATAATGCACATGAGGTTACCAAACTTGACTTAGGCATAAACAGTATTTTGTTTTAATTTTCCCCAAATGCATACACCAAAACCAACCAGGGAGCTATTAAGTAATAAAGTCAGCCAGATACACCAGCAAAAATATAACCAACCCATTTTTTTTACTTGTTTAACTACAGGCATGTTGTTGGTTTCGTCATTAAAGATAAGAAGACTGCATATTACGGCAAAAATACGTACAAATAGAAACAAAACAACGCACAAAACTTGTGATAGCAATAAAATGCCAAAAATAGACGGTTCATTTCTAAGAATCCATCTCAAAGGCGACAGAATGCCTGTCTCAGCAAAGGATTTAGCTTGGAAGATGCGTGTAAAAAGGATAATACACACAACAACAAGCTAGTAATTACTTCTAACCTTCAGCACTTATATGCACATTAGCCTGTCAGGTAGCTTTTAAAAATGGAAAGACTGAAAAGCAGCACGTGCGGTTTGAGCTGAAACACTACTGCGGACAAAAAGCGTTAGTTTAGTTAACCATTGAAATGCAACTTTTTGATAATAAATTATACGATCCATAATATCTATTATCTATGCATATGCATATTATAACAGCAAAAGGAGAAAGACGTAACAACAAACATGCATCAATCAACGATAATAATAAAGCCTAAAAACTACGGCATCCTTCCATGCAGTTCTGTTTTGCAATGCCCCAAAACTAGTTTTGTTCAGTGAAAACGTGATCCAGTGGATACATAATCTGGGGGTGCATGGGCAATAATTGCCGATGTATTGTTTGTGGAATCCACTTACAATTAGACAAGAGACAATAAACAAGTATGTACGTTGTTTTTTTTGTTTGGGTGCACGTTTCTTTTAACGAGATTACAATTTGTATCAAATTTCATGGGTATGCATTTCATGTTCATTGTCATTTTGATTCACCTGGAAAAGAAAACTGACTTGTGCGCTTGAAAACTTGGGTCGAGGTGTCCTGACGTATAATCTTATTTTATAACAAGGAGAAGGCATTAAAACTACTTAGAACTATGAATATCATTTGTACTTTCTTGTGGGTCGCAAGTGCAGGACAGTAGGACAGTTAGATTTCAGCTTTGCTATCGCATGCATATTACTCTAAGAGACAGCTTTTCGACTCCAGAACCAAGATAATAATAATTAATTAAATAATTGGTTTCTCTTTATATTTTTAGAATTTCAGAAAATCTGCAACAATGTTTCGAGAGCAAGTGACCACGGTTTGTAACTGGTTTGAGCGCTGGACCCCGTGCGAGCAGACGGTGGCAATGGTTGCCATTCTCAGAAAACTTCAACCCACACAAGCTCGTTTCTTAACGGCTGTTCTTAACAAACAAATTTCAGAGTGTGCAGACTTTAGGAGGACTGAAATATTAGCCAATGATCCAAGTAAGAACACAAAGAAAAGAAAACATTTAGCTAGTTCCAATTTTCGTCAAGTTGTCATTATTTCTCAGATTGCACTGCATTAACCGTTAACTCATGTTTGCACGGTTCATAGGTTTCGTGGCATCCCTGAATAACTTAGAGTCCAAAGAAGCTCTCATGCGAGATCTCCTCACGTATTTCCCACTGCTCAATACCAAAAATTCAGAGGTGAAGGTGATGTATCTGAAGCTTATCCCAAAAGTACTTAGATACGTGTTGGACCAGTGCACACTGGTTGAGGAAGCTCGACAACTTCTTTCCTACAGTTTGATACACCCTGCATTTACAACAGAAGACAGAGGCATGTTTTCAAATATGCTCCAACAGTTTGACCACTTGAGCTCAAGTTTATCAAGTGGAGTGAGCTCGGTTGGACCATGTTCCAGCTCTGACCACTCTCTTCCAGGAAACAGCGGAAGTACACAGTACCCTAGTGGGGGTAGTCCGCCATCAAACGAGCTGTGGCAGCAGCAACAAGGCAGCTTGTCTGAATCTCTTGGGAATTATGGTACAAATTATCAACGCATGCGTCGCAGCAATAGTCTGACACCTCCTGCGAAACTTCCGGAAGTTTACGGGTCGTCGGTAAGTCTTGAAAAATGCAAATATGTACTTTATTAATTTTTAGAGTGGAATTGAGTATAAATTGTCGGTACTCATTATGAATTAAAAGGAGGAAATTTGTGGTCCAAAGCCAAGAAGTTTATCGCTTTCCTCTGAAGTAAGTCCCCAGGGCTCGCTAGCGTCATCAGGGTCGGGAAGCGAAACCCATTTGGACGACCCCAGGCCCACATTTACAAACCCGGGAATGAAAGGTAAGAGGTCTTTATGTATTTATGTAATGAAGCATGGTCAACTGACGTTTTTAGATACTGAATCTTTTATTTACATATTGCCAGTCAAAATACATTTCATTATCTTAGCAGATTGTAACAAGTCAATTTTTGTAGTAGTATAAGTTTGTGGGTAATAGTGTTGATATCACAAGTTAGCATAAATTTAATCTCCACCACCACTAGATGCAGTTCCACCAAAATTTGCAAAAACATTGTGTTGAGGTTCCAATTAATCAAACGATTCATTAATAATTAATTAACTTTTTTGGGACAATATTGATGACAAATTTCATTGTCATTCATGTACCTTAAACGCGAAATTCAAAGCCTGAGTGGGAAAGTAACGAATCACATTGGCAGTGTTGCCTCTCCAAAAGCTTAGAAAACCTTGTTCCTTGGGGATTCGCACCAAGCAGTCTACCATTCCCTTGTACTGCTTGTCTGCTGCAATTTGCTTGCTAACTGCTTGAACCTGAAGCAACAACTTGACCCGCTCAATTGGTGCCACAACTGTTTTCGACACTGCAGCGGATATCCCACCAGCTATGAAATCCTTCATAAATGCCTCCCAATCAAACCCAGTCGCCATATTGACCAATTGTCTGAAAATAGTTTTTTTACCAGAAGATCAACACATAGATGATAGGAAATGCACTATTACTCTATTTAAATACAAAGAAGTCATTATAAATTTCGGAACATAGACATTACCTTTACACTCCAATTTCGAGTTAAATATTCTACAGTAGTTCGATTAACTCTGGAAGGTGGAGCAGTCGAGTTAGCAAATTTAAAATGTAATTATCTTTTCCCTCGTTTCGTTAGATGCTGAACTGTCGGCCGAACCTGAATGTGAAAGTAAGAGAGAAAAGCAGGAAAAGACAGTCTTGCGTTGTGACTCGTAGGGGTAGAGCACTTTTTATTCTATTCTCGCGTTCAATTCGTTCACTTGTCGACAGTGCGAAACATGGATTCATAGAAACCTGAGGCGGCGGCGTAGAGATGCATAGGGTAACAAGAGACAAGAAGAACAATGAAAGATGGTGAAATTGCTCCTTTCTTAACTTTCACTCGCGTCGTCCACCTCTGAAATTTTGGGCGGATGCTCTAGTAAGCGTGCAAGGTGGTTTATCTATTTGAGATCTATCCTAGTTGACCTTCAATTAGTCCAAGTATTTCAACTTTGATTGAACCGTCTTTCGACTTGTCGCCAGATTTTTGGTCGTAAATAAAAAAAAATGAAAATTACAAGTGAAATTATCGTGCATTAGGAAAAGTTTCCATGGCTTATATGTATGTAATGTATGATGTATGACTGCCGACTGTCGATGAGAGCGTAGGCTACGCTTGGTAGCTGTCGCTTCTAGAATCTAGACAAAAAGTGAGCAAATCACTCTCGACGACACACGAGGGACAAGAGACCTCGAATAGGGCTATGTGAGGTTGGTGGAATAATGGTGGAAAGATAAAATTAATGGTAGTACTTACCATTTGACTTTTCAATGTTGCTGGCAATATTGTAGCCCACTGAGTAATTTCAATTTAATAAAAGGTGTTATTTTACGATTTCCAGATGTTCCAATATGGTTGAAAAGTCTCCGTCTTCACAAATACTCCTTCCTTTTCGCTCACCTTACATTTGAAGAGATGCTCACCCTTACAGAAGAGGGTTTGGAACAGCAAGGCGTAACAAAAGGAGCCCGTCACAAAATTGTTCTCTCAATTGGCAAGTTACGGGATCGAGTTAATCAACTGAAACAACTGTCAGAACAAATGACACGAGATAAGGACTCTTTACGTAACTCCTTGACGGAGTTGAAATGGATGCTTACAACGCCAATTAAACCTCCATTTGCAACCAATAATACCGCTGCTTCAGCAACCACAGATGCAGAAGAAACTGGATCAAACTCAGGGAAAAGTACTGGTGGTGGTGGGGAAGGCAGCAGCGGTGGAACAATGGCCATTGCAGGAGCATCCTCAGCATCATCCACTGGTTCTAGTGGAAGTATTGCTCCAATCGGAAGTAATCGACCACAGGCATCTAACACTACCTCAGATGAGCAGACAAGTAGAAACAGCAGGAGGAACTCCAAAGCGGATGCTGAACTTACAACTTGGATTGTACACGTCATTGGTAAAGCTTGTGAACTCAACCCAGATGTGGAATGTGAGGCTTTACTGGTTTCGATTTTGGAACGATGTCTGATGCATGAAGCATTTACGGAAAAACAGAAGCATCTCATGACGTTGTGGCGTCAGCAGCATACAGCCGTCCGAAGGAATTCTGTGGGACATCCCCATTATCATGGACATCACCACAGAAGCTCCGGTAGTCCAGGTGGAAGTCTTAATGGCTCAAAACATGGAGGAGGAAATGGTGGTGGAGGACGTCATTTTAGTCCTCGAGTTCTCAATATCAGCAATCAAATTCAAATAGGAAATTCCTCACTGGGTTCTGTTCATTCTCCATGGGGTGCGCAAGGAAGCTCTATTCAAGCAATGTTCATGGCAAAGCGACCAAGCTTGCAAGATCAAATTTTGGAGGTAGGTAGAAGTCATTATTGCAAAGACTAGTAGTCCAGTAGTACATAATTTATTTGACATTTGATTTTGAAAACAATCTTATTGTTCTTTCCAGTCTGCTCGATCTCACTTGGCAGTGCAGAGAACAAAGTCTGCTCCATTACCCAATTTCCTTACACCTGGACTCTCCACTTCTCCCCCAATAACTCAGTTTGATACTTTGAATCCTCTTGTTGGAGGAACTGCTGCTGCTGATTTCATTGGGCTGAGCTTTTCTGACTCCGTTTCATCTCTTGGCCTTGGCCATCATCATGATGCCTTGGGCTCCGGCATGGGCCATGACCACGGACTATCAGGTATTGGTCACGATAGTTCTGGATTTAATCCAGGTCATCCTGGTAGCACTTCCGGCGGCTCAACTATGTCAGCATTAGACATTACTTCCCGATTGGAGTCCCTCTGCTTAAGTATGACTGAAGCGGCTCTTGGGGTATCTTGCACCAATTATTGAACAATATTACAGCAACGTCATTATTAATATAGACAATAATGCCGACTTAATATTGTAAAAGAGAGCCCCATCATCTTATTTGAAGGGTTTATTTGTAAAAATGGAGAAAGTATTTAAAAGTATTTTTCTTTGTTGATGGAGCAAATTTTGCTTAGCTCACCTCTCGTTGCATATTTCAAGAATATATATAATTTCTCTAATAATGTTACCAATATCCCAAGAGAAGTATGCAAATTATTTACACATAATTTAGCGATTGAAATTCTAGAAGTGAATAATGCTGTGCATGATAAAAGAAAAATATTCTTACATGAAATGATGCGTCAGTAACTGGATTTGATAATGATGAGGGTTACAAGACTTGGAATTCGGCAAGGCTGATCGATATGATGTACCGCTACTATTAAACAATATAGTTTTATTTATGAATAGAAATCCTCTTGTACACTTAAACTATTAGAACTTAGAACCTTCTTTAGAGATTATTATGTAGTAAATTTTCAATTGAAAAAAAGTTATTAATGTGCATATTCGCACGTTTCTGGTCGATAAATGTCAATCAATTTAGTAATCACGCTTTTTAAATACAGATTGAGTATTCGAGAATAATGGAATTTGACAAGGCCAACAAATGAATTATGTCAAGTAAAAAAAGGAGGAATTGTTAACAACCTGTGTACAAAAAAGGTTGAAAAGAAAGCTGTATAAATTGTATGTAAAGATGTGCTGTGAGTGTGAGACTGACGAAAGTATGATGATGAATGACAAGAACAGATAGTATCTTAATTAGTTTACTTTTGAGTGTAGAGCTACTTCATTGATGATGGTGGAATCTGACTAAACCAAGCATATACCGGAAACAAAGTGTTGATTCACTCAAATCGTGTATATAGATACAATGATATTTTGTTTCTTTCTCGGCTATACATATATTGACAAACTAGGTACAATTACATAGAAGTTAATATTTGTTTTTGTCACCGTTGAGGGAAGCATGATGATATCATTTTCGCAAGGCGTTTCGTGAATGAATGGAAGCACAACTTACGAGTTGCGATCTTCAATACTATCTGGTTACTAAAGAACATTATATATAGTGATGATAATGAAGCCCATAAATAATCATAATGATTAGCATTTTGTAGGGTAATAAGTGTGTCATAAGGAAGTAATATGCTGGATGCAATGAGAAATGACTGACGCCGAAAAAAATGTGGATCTGGATTATCCATATTTCGTTACAATTATTATAAACAAATTATTAGTTAAATCTTCCATCGTTTCATCGCGTTACGTTTTTTATGAACGCTAGGCGTTCCAATTCCTAATATTGAAGCGCTGGCAGTTTTGTCTAATCAGACTTTACTACTATGCAATGAAAGTAAAGTCTCATCAGTTTTGTCGACATTTACATTTTCAAACTTATCTCGCGTTCCGATCTTTTATTTTCTTCGTTCCAAATACTACTGATATTTTCTCAAGAAGAAAAAAAACGTTCCTTTATTTGATCTTTATTTCATCAAACACAGGAAAACTAACCAAAATATAACTGCTTACAACCTGTGTACATTAAACTATTAAAATACTTATGATCTTTCGAGAGTTTTTCATCCGTTCGTTTTGAAATATTATATTAATACGTTTACTCAGCGAGGAAACGTCGATGATGAATTATATTTATCGGAATTACTAGAAATTCGGAATTTTAACGAGTATTTATTATTACGTAACGTAGATCGTTCTTCCACGCAACTTTTTTTTTTGCTTTAATCAATCACCAAAAAATATTAAGTACATTAAATTCAAGATTTTAATTGTATTAAAATGTTGATCTTAAACATTATATATCCCCACTCGTCCTATCGCGTGCGTTATGACGAGTTATTGCGCTAAAATCGAAGTCTTTATTAACAAACAAAACTATAAAAATTATTATTATTCACATCGTTGACGAGGAAAACAAAATATGTAAATCAGAGAAACGTGTCAATTTTTATTCACACAAAATGTTCCCTTATTAATCTAATAATGATCTAGTTTAAAAGTTTTTAAACGATTTGTTGTCAAATGCTCGTGTGTTCAGGGTTCTTCTCAGAGAGACAGATCACTACATATTATCAACCGAACCAAACCAACAAAGAGTGAATGTGTAAATAGCAAAACAAAAATTGATAATGATGAACGTGTGTGCAATATGTATTGATTTAGAGATGGAATGTTACGCTGTACTTTATCAAGTTGAAAACAACTTCTGGTATAATATATGCTAAAACCAAGCTAGAACAGCTTGAAAATATAAGGCTATGAAAGTGAACTTGTGGTGTGCTAGATCATAAAAAGTTTCTGGTAAATAGACTTAAGTTTATAAACATTTATCAATAATCAATTTAATTATCAGGGAACCTTATATAGGTATATATATATATATATATACATTATGATACGTAAAATGTGTATTATAAATACATTATTATTCAAATTATTACCATTACTAACTTTGTTTTTGGATTGATCAGCTAAGCTGAATGTTGTAGA
>JAHZMZ010000241.1:0-13769 GCA_027743805.1 Lepidocyrtoides sp. E14
TATTGACCGTTTGTCCATTGCAGTGTGGTGCATCCAATTCCAAACTCATTTCTTTAAAAAAAATCTGTGACTCACGTAGAAAATTGACCACGTTTCTATCTGTTGTGGTCCTTAGGGCAAGCAGAAACTATTCAAAGGGAAAAATGCTAGTTCGACTCAACTCAGAATAAAGTTTGTACTTCTCACTCACTGCTTGCTTGATTGAATATAGTACACAAGCAAAAACGAATGGAGTGGAACCTCTTTTTGGGTTTTCCTTTTCAAGATATGAGGTTGTCTTGGGTAGATAACTATATTTTTCACCAGCCTTTTCAGTCATTGGTTACTAAGCTGATGAAAAAAATATTAGAGCTGTTAAAGTTTAGACTTAGAGTGCATTCATTCCTACAGTTTTGTTTCTGTCCAACATGCTGCACACCCACAATAATAGGGCAATCAAAATTAGAGATTCATTGGTTGATGTTGATGTACATCCTCAATAGCTATAGTCCATGTTTTCTATCTCCTTAAGAATGTAGTATGTTCGGAAGTGCATCAAGTACAAAACTTTAATTTTGCGTACAGAAAGTAAAATTTCAGCAGACGGACCCAAATATTTCATTTCCTTTTTCTCTCCTTGTGTATTATTATTATTCATTCCCTTGTTTTGACTATCTTGAGTCAAATGAATTGTGGCTAGATATAATCTGTATTTCATCTATCTTTTTTGGTTCATTGTTTTGTAGTTTTTGAAAATGGAATATGCACAATTGTATACATTTTAGTTGATTCTAAAATAGCATTGAGACATTTTTTTAAAGTCTGAAGCTTTGCTTCATACCCACATTGGTGCACTCGGAAAAGGATGCTATATCTTTAGCTTTAATGACTTTTAAGCGTTTTTTATGCTCTGTCGTCAGCAATAAAGATGATTTGTTTTCTGTTGAAGAGTCCAAAATTTAAATGTAGCTCCTAAAATTCAAACTAGAAGAATAATTTTACGACCTGTACTTACACACATAAAAATACTGTGCTGCGACGGCCTGTATTCACTATTCACTAATAATGCATTTAGAAACCGTGGAACGATTATAGAATTTAAAGTTCGAAAATATGTATTATTACACTCATTTAACATTCATGTGACATGAACACAATAATTTTTAGCATCTGTTACATGAGCGAACAAAAATGGGTGGGTACAAGAATACGACAAATCACTTTTAACAAGACATTGAAACAAAATGAAAGGGCCAAAGAAATGGAGGAAAATGAGCGAAAAAGAAACGATTAATTTTCAAGAAATATTTACTACCAGATAGTTATGCGCGTAATAATATTCAACAAACACATCATACAAAACAATGGAACCAATGTGAGGAAGTGCCTGTATATGCATATACAATTGTTTCGCTCACATCCCATCACCAAACTCATGCATCAAAAATGCATGTTTAGTATCTGTGCGTACTAGTGCGTAGCTGCAGTTGATAGTGAGTATTCTAGATTAGCTGTGTGTGGGCTTCGTATTTTTTCCTCCAACAGAAACTTTTCCTCACTCAGTTTTTTGTCGGCATTCTTTCAGAATCGTTTATTTATCCTTCTTTGGAAGTACTTACAAAGTAAATGATGTTCCTAGACTACTTCTTTCCAGAGGCTTAACCAAAATTCTCCAAGAAAACCCGTCAAACTGCTTTCTTGTTAGATATTTTTTTGTGGTTTGGTCTTCACATCAAAACATCGATCATGTAAGATGTGATGATTTTGACATGAGTTACAACAACATTTTTCGTACCGGTATATGTATATAAGCAACTTCCAAATTAATAATAATAATTAGTGCTATGTAAATACTCCAGGTTCATCTTTGTTGCAAAGAAGTACTGTTCAAATTTCAAATGCAGTTTTTTTTGGCTGGAATTCCATAAAGTGAATGCAAATAGAAAAATCAATAATTGCTTACTCATTTACTTTTGTTGGGCACAAAATTCATATTTACGTCTAACTTTTTGAACAAGACCGTACATAAACCGCTTGCCTTTGTTACATTTGATTTTTACAATTTCATCTTCAACCGTATTAGCATGGAACTGATACATCATTACCAAAAATATAGAGCATAAAAGAAAATGGAGTTTCCTATTTTACGAAATAAGTTTTTTGTTGCTTTCTCGGTTTTTGTTAACAAGCGTCTCTTTATTTTCCACACAACATGAAAGAAGACTTCAGAAGTGAACATGGTTCTTTGAATAGGACAAACATTGGATTGGGGGAGTTCTCGCCCTTTTCCTTTCAGCACTCTTGGGAAATTCTAGTTGAAAGAGTGGAAATAGAAGTAGCGTGCTAAGTGCCTGACGTTTAGGTTCCGCTGGAAAACAATCTGAAATTCCCTTTCATCTCTCTTTAGTTGATTCCTTTTTATTTTCCTTTTCTATCCCGATGAGTATTTTTCCTTTTTTGACGAATGGCTCTTGTAACTTGGAAGGCACAAGTAGCTTCGAAAAATACAGTATTTTCTTTTCGTTTTTCACTTGATATTAAACATAACTCATCAAATTGATGGCATGTGGGGTAATTTCTGTCACCACACCAGAAGTGACATGAACGAAATATAGGTACATTTCGTATATACGGTCGTATATTAGTTTGAAGGAAAATACACTTCTGCTGTGTTGGGACTTCGGAGTTGGGATTGAAGACTTTAGTGATGCGATGAAACTCTAGAGAAAAGCTGGTTGAAATGAATAAGCCCGCAGTTTCTGAACAGGCAGGGTGGATAAGACCGACTTTATATATTTAAGTAACAACAGTGCTTACTTGAAATTAAATGTACAAACGGAATACCACCATGAAGCTGAAGAACTCCCAAAAAATGTATAATGCATTGAGTAAAAACATTCTTAACATTTGGCATACACACTTAGAAAAGAATCCTTCTCTGATGACAGATTAATAGGATTATTCGACTTTCTACTGTTAAACCAATATACTATTTTGGAAGAATTGTAAAGTACTAGAGCGGGGCAACATCGATACTCACCCTTTTTCTCTATTTCATCAGTTGAACAGCATCGGGTATTCAGTAAAGAGAAAATAGGCATAACGAAACCCGCTTGCTCATTTCCCATACCGAAAATATGCATCATGATGATTCATGAATAATGATTTACACAAAGCGTACTTGATTAAGAACAGTTATTTTACCAAACATAACAGTAGTACAACGTGTCTAGAGAGAACCATAATATACGATGGAAAGGTATCAGAAAAGCTATGCTACATCGTAAAAAAATTAAGGAGAATGAGGAATTACGCAGTAGTGTAGAATGGAGATAGAAGTCAGTCTGGAGAACTTAATTAATTCCCAATGAGCCGCAATACAGCAAGGAAATGATGTGCTATGCACTATGCAGCATGCATGTCCCACTCCCACTACACTATGATGATCTTTTTCGTTCAGTAAGTTAACCAAAATGCACGTGCATCACTTTCTGTTCTGAAGAACATGATACAATCGAGACTGAAACTAAATGTTAGGTAGCAAGTAGTAGTAACCTTCTAAGCTCATAATATCCAGTGAAACATTTTCTTTCCGAAGTAAAGCGCTATTCTATTCTTTAGAAAACTACATCATGGAAGTTTGTTATTAAAAGAAATGAAATCATTTGGTTTTAGTTATCGTTTCTTTTCTGTCTCTGTCTTCAATGTTCTGCTTCATTGCGGTTGATATGAGAAAGAGAGTGGATATGTACACTTTCCCATAAATTTTGCTGCGCTAATTTTCATCTACATAAGGTTTCTTTTTAGAAAAGATGCTCGCAACTCATTCTGTTGAAGTTCTGTAAGGTTTCAAAAAAGTCCTTAATTTGGAACTGACAACTAGCTTAAATGCTGGTGCTGCTGCTCTGAAAATTCAATCAAACTCGCTATGCATAGACATGTGAATTTCTAGCTTTTAGTCAGTTTGTGTTTAACTACTTGATACCATACAACTATTAATTTTAATGCTCATTGCTTCCCAAGAAAGCTGTTGTAATGAAAAAGAAGTTGTTTGTAATGCATACAAATGAGTTTGACATCCATCCGATGCGTACTATTATGCAGCTGAAAAATATGTACGCAGCTACCATACTTGAGTATAGGTGATATAAACTACAGCAAATCATTAAAATTGTGCCGCATAAAATCGCTTGTGAATCTTTAAAAACTTAAATCTTCAGTCTCATATTTAGACTTTAGAATTCTCATCAGGAAAGGTTTTTTAAACCTAGTTTTAATGTCATCTACGGGAGTTTTTCCGAAGTTGGAATTATCCCAACAAGTTGACTTGTAAGTACGGAAGTGGCGGAAACAAGTATTTCTACGAAACTTTTATTGCGTATAATAACTGTTTGGTTCTCACAAACGTGGATGACGATGTTGTTTTAATAACAGTTATTTCATAATAACAAATTCGCAGCATTTTTACTGACGTAGCTTGTGCACAACAAGAAAAACACATAGGCGAGGAGAAAGTTTTGGTGAATCATCATCACTCATTTTACACATTGTTTTCTCATAGTATAGTTGGCAATGGGATGGATGAGAAAAGTGGAAAGTTTTATTTCTCATGTGATCATAAGTATTCTTTTTTTTGCTTCCAAAAAGTTCTGTCATCGAAATGATATAATTATGCTGGATGGCTAACGTACGTATGGTCCATCATAATATGCAATTTATCGCACATTCACTGTTTCCTACTAACGTATCTTAAAGAGGAAACTATTTTTTTGTTTATCCACGAATAAATTACGTCAAGCAGAACTTGTTTCTATTGTGTAGCTGTAAGAAGCTGTACTACCGAAATAAAGTTTTTCCTTTCTACAAACTCCCCACAAAGTTACAGTTTTAAGCTACACTAGAGGAATAACCGTTTCTTATTATATAATCATAA
Organism: Lepidocyrtoides sp. E14; assembly: GCA_027743805.1. Lineage (NCBI taxonomy): Eukaryota > Metazoa > Arthropoda > Collembola > Entomobryomorpha > Entomobryidae > Lepidocyrtoides > Lepidocyrtoides sp. E14. The sequence goes on from JAHZMZ010000241.1 coordinate 4,913, forward strand.
CATTATCATGTCGCCATACCCAAAATGCTCGCCGTGAGTCAGCAAAAATATTTGTGAGCCCGGATGATGATGATGATGACGGTGTTGGCAAAGTTTGTAACCCCTTCTTGTTTCGCTTCCAGAAATGAATGATCAAATTGTTCATATATATTGCACCTCTAAAAACTTTTCAACTTAAGACTTAAATACTTATCATGCAAACATTTTAATGGGCATTACCGGCCTTGTGTACGGGGTATTTTTGACCAACTAATAATGTTTCCAAAATCATAATGATGAGCATGCAAATCTACTGAGACTATAAGCAATATCATCAACAGTAAATGCGGACTGTTATAGGGAACATCGCAAACAAGATGAAATTTGAATTCCTTTGTAAACCTACTAAAGTTTTACTTTTAATGGTGTCTTTTAAAGGCAGATCGTTTGGAAAAAACCATGCACAAATGGGTATGTAAAGTATCTTATAAATTGTGCACACACTAAGAATAGTACTAAAGTATACACTGGCAGATGTCAAATACTATTATGATTCTATACCACTGCTTGCGTTCTGACTCAGAACTTCTGACACTTCTAACATAGCTGTAGTTGCATGTCTTGTCTGTTTGAATGACAAAACTGACTGTCTGGAATTTTATTACTTTTTTACGATCGAGCATTTTGTGTCTAAACTAGAAAACACAACAAGGTTCAGAATTCCAGAGGAAATTGCTAATAAAACTTGTAGAAAACACCTACATTCTACATACTTTCTTTTACTATACATGCAAAGTGTAATACTTTTTTGTTTGGATATCGTCATTTCTACAAATAAGAAGCTAAATTTGGCATCACCGCCTCTCAGCTAAACAGATTAGGAGATAAATAAATGTGGAATGCGGTACATTTTTCCTCAAATTAATTTTTAGCACCCTAGACAAAAGTTGGAACAGAATTACACTGTTTATCTCACCAAAATCTGTAATACAATGAACCTTTGTAATAATTAACGATATTGTTGCAAGCATGTGTTCCTATTTTTCATAGGTAAATAGTTAAAGACCATGAATGTTTATTTCTTATGTTTCTCATGAAATTAATAAAAATGTTCCAAAACTTAATTCAGAGCCAGAGACGAGTCGTTGCAAGTTTTGTGAAACTAAACTATGTGTGTACCAACTTTAGTTTCAATTCAATGCAACATGCCTTCAATAAGTTTAAATAGTTTCTTGTGTTTTTAGCTTTAATATTGAACATTTGTAGTAGCCGTACTCAAGCCTTTCGAAAGGAGATGAGAAAGCGCAAGTTGTAAAATTTCCCTGGGTGCCATTATTTATGAAAAATATATATCCGTACCATCCTGGAAAAAAGTAAACTGCATTGTAAAAAGATGGGAAAAGGAAGGAAAAGTGAGTTGTCAACATTTTTCCCATATCAAAATCTCACATCGGGAAAAAGTGCTGAAGAGTTGAAGTACGAAATCGTTGTAGCGTACTCTTTGTGAAGCTGTTAACGGTACATATCACGTCATCATAATATAATGTGCTGTACCTTTTCCCAAAAAAAGTGGTATGCTGTCTGTAACTTATAAAAGAGGGCAAGTGGCCAGAAAGTTTGATGCAATGGAATAAGTTTTAATAGTGTATGTAGGCACATAAGATGTAATGCACACTCGATGCATTTTTCCTTTAGAAATTTCACATTTTCCCATCTTTGTTACGTTGAAGTTGTATGTAGCTGAACTGGGGTCACGGACAGTGTGATGCAAGTGCAGTGAAATCTTCATATCATAGAAACCCGATTTTTTCACCGTTTTTGACTCAAAACTTTTCCCGTTTTAAGAGATTCTTTTCAACAATTTTATAAGAGAGATTTTTTATGAAACTACTACCAGTTATGTTGAATGGGGAAAAGAGAATATGAGGACAATATGGAGAAATAGAAACTGTCTAGAAAAACGGAAGGGTGATGATGGTGATCGTCCATGTCAAAAGCATATATACATTGCTGGGCAATGTGCAGCGAAACGGAAAGTGAGAGAAGGAAAATTATACAATATTCACGTACAATATATTTAAGACTGAATAATACAGAGCACAAACAGGCTCCAACGTTTCTTTCCTTTTCCATCTTGTGTGGAATAAAGTGAGTGAATAAGGAAATCGATTTTTTCTACCAGAGAAAACGAATAATATAAACTTACACTGGAAAAGCAAAAGGGCCCAGCGGTTGTGTCATATCACCAAAAACTCCTTGTTTTTACCGAAAATACAGAATTAGAGTTCACTCTTCTCCTTCACTCATTGTTGCTGCTCCCACCAAACATAGCATCATAGCAGATCATTGTGCATCTCACATGTCACTGGTATATAAGGAGAAAGAGGAATTTCATAATGATAATAAAGCATGTACTACTACGGCTAATGTAACTTGGAAAAAGTTGTATGTTGTGTGCATAAAAAGGAAGCCATTATATGCACCCCTTTCTTTCCAAACTGAAAAGAGCATCAAGCAAAAGAGTAATAATGCAGTTGTAAGATGACATTAACATCATTCGAGCTTTGGCGTTATGAAGAAGAAAAAAACCGGAATCTTAATACATTTCCTTTATGGAGACACTTGTGTTGTAATAATAAGACAGACATAAANAAAAGAGCATCAAGCAAAAGAGTAATAATGCAGTTGTAAGATGACATTAACATCATTCGAGCTTTGGCGTTATGAAGAAGAAAAAAACCGGAATCTTAATACATTTCCTTTATGGAGACACTTGTGTTGTAATAATAAGACAGACATAAAACGTATCAGCATATTATATCCCTTGTAATAATGTTCGTTATGTGCACTGCTTTTAAATCGAGTTTTCTCCCTGTAGCCCTTTCATATATACAAGTTTAAGGCTTTCTTTTTTTCCTGGTAAATTTGGTTTTTTATCATCGCTGGGCTATGAGTTAAAAACTTCATAAAGATCTAATAGCAGAAAAAGCTGTCGCTTCATCACCATTCGCCATGCTCATATTACTTTTCCAACATTGTACGCAACATTATCAAGATGTTCTTTGATGTTGACTGTGTGTATGTGTGTACTTGCAACGCAAGATGCATTTCAATATAAATATTATGGCTTTTGGAAAAAAGCTGTCGCTTCATCACCATTCGCCATGCTCATATTACTTTTCCAACATTGTACCCAACATTATCAAGATGTTCTTTGATGTTGACTGTGTGTATGTGTGTACTTGCAACGCAAGATGCATTTCAATATAAATATTATGGCTTTTGAAAAAAGTTTTTCTGTGAAAAAACGATCGTGACGACAGAAATGAAGCAATTTGCCAAAACTCTTTTTGAATGGGAGAAAAGCTTGCGGTAATGAGCTGGGGAAAATTTAATCACTGTAATATGGATTCTCCTCCCTTAAAAAAAGCGTTAATTTAGTACAAGTATATATATTTATAATGTCATATTTATAGGTACTCTGCTAAACTGGTAAAAATCTTGTCTAACTGAGTTATCCTGCATGTTACTTTGTAAGTGGCAAGTGGAATTTACGACATTATTCTAATGATCCCGTTGAAATTTCTTTTATATCCTATCGATATTGCTTTACGCATAAAATTACATGTATTCCTATTTATATTCCTTGGTCATAGAAAAACAGTCGACTATGAAAGATCTAAGGACAGGTAGGGTGAAAGAATAATGTTCAAAGTGATGAGGTTTTATGCATGCCTCTTATCCATAAACGCACCGGAAATACGGTGCTACAATAACAATAATAATATGACGCAATTACGAGCTTCATTGATCCTTCTTGAAATGTGTAATGGGTCGTTTAGAGGAATTTGTGTGGTGGTTTAGTGGCTTCTTAGGTAAATTTTATTACAGCACTCGGTATTTATTCTGCTTCTTATGCAACTGCTCTACAATAAAACGTTTATATTCGGGTAAACTGGCTGAGAAAAAAGGGAGTGCATACTAAATGTTTCCAGATGCAGTTGCACCTCAAAAACATACCATCATCAGCCACGCAGACAAACTTTAGGAAAACTGTTGTAAGCTTGCAGATTCTGGTACAGAAAAGTGTATTTTCTCCACTTACACAATGTATGGCCGAACTGATGAGACATTGCATTGATGCCACAGACCAATTCCGGCCGACTTGTCAAATTCCAACTGCATGCGACAATTTTAATTAAGTTTTTTTAGTAATTCTGAAACAATGGTAGCCATCCCGAATGGATACTCTCTGTATGCATTTCAGACAATATTACTGGATGCTATTCCAGATTAGATATATGGCAGTGTTGCTGCATCATCTGAAACAATGGTAGCCATCCCGAATGGATACTCTCTGTATGCATTTCAGACAATATTACTGGATGCTATTCCAGATTAGATATATGGCAGTGTTGCTGTATCGTTCTATCTTTAAATTGTGTGTGAATGAGAATGTTCAAAGAATTTAAAATATTTAGACTGCCTCTTTCCTTTCTCTAAATGTATTATGCACTGCATAAAATGCAATATTCCTATGCTGATAGTGCGTACATCTAATAAGCAACTGACACAGTAACTTTAAACGCATAATTACTTGTTGGCGGCTTCGTCTGTAGTGGTTTTATTTGACTGTTGTTTTCACAATTATTGTAACTTGCACAATATCCTTTTATTAAGATTATAAAGAAAATTGAAGTGTTTAATGATAACGTTTGGGTTGATATAAATGCATCAATGACGCAGCCGCATCAAACTTTACTGTTTTTACATCAAAGTTATTTTGTTGTCTACCCAAAAAAGTAGTAGGTATTAGGTATCTATTTTCTTCATCACGGTTTGATTACACTTAGGACAGGGCAGTTACAGTATTATGCTACGCGTACCTATTTCAATAATTTATGGCTTATATCCTTCTGTGTTCGTTAGTTTCTCGTGTCAGCAACGGACTTACAGGTACACTAGAAATGCAAGTACAAAGCGTTTAGCTGACTGAATGAAATAATGATGATGAGTAAACATGCAGTTTAAAAAAGTTTACAGAAAAAATGACGAATTCAACGAGCCATGAAATGTAGGGTGGAGTCTCATCGTGGGATATGATATTACAATGAACCTTTTTATTTAAATCGTCTAAAATAGTTATGACTCTAAAATGTCCAGGAGGTAAAATTTATCCCATAAAAGATAAGTTTATAAGCGTTCCTTGTGACAGGACAAGTAATAAAATTATGTTCGAACACTATCACCGAAATAACTATAATACAGCCTTCTCCATTGTTGACTTAACGAGGTAAATGCTTCTATGAATGGCAATGTAGGTAATGTGTCAGATCTGTAAGTTGCTATTTTAACCTGTTATTATGTGAGGATTGTATTATTTGTAGGTTACACTTATGATGATGATGAAACAAGATTTAATGATGAGATGATGAGCTTAGCACATTTTATGTTGACTGTTGTAATGCATGTATGTGCATGCTTATTGCTTAGCTGCTTGCGCTTGATAAAAATCAGAGTGCTTTGTTCGCGTCGCGAAGAAAGGTTTGAAGAGCCCAGTGTGAGGCTCGTGTATGGATTCCGGTACTTAATCATCACATTCATTATCTTGTCACTGGGCTTTCAAATTCACTATTATACAAATTATTCTGCATAAGCAACATTTCTTTATGACTTCTCTCTTTGATCGATTGCTACAATGAACTATTAAAGTTCCACTGAATCATTGTTGATGTTTTTTTATTTCACTGTTCAACGAGATTCATGAAGGTTTTCCTTGTAGTATAAATAACACCTTTCTTTATCATTTTTTTTGGACGGAATTATTATTTTTTGCCCCCTGTGAAGCTACTGATGGTGATCATGACCAGTCAATAGATGTATGTATGTGGCTTACTGCTGCTATACTGTTTCAGCAGAAAGTATCTTTAAAAGAATTGCACGTGTAATGTATCGGTACTATGGATTGTGGATGCAGTCAATCAATTTTTTATTTCAGTATTTCAACACCAATTCATAGTGATCACCAAGAAATTATCCTTTCAATAATAAAAATTGTCCTTTTGGTACTGAACTCGTAAAACATTTATTCAATTTATGCATGTGTACTTAACTGGAAAGAACTGTACGGTAAAGTAAAATATCAAGCGGAAATAGTGAGCACAATTGTTTTAGATAATGCGTCAGGGATAGGTGTTGTTGCGTCTGCAACGTTGCAACCATTTTTCTGCGGTAACTTCCTTTTCCATTTATACATGTATTAGCTATTCATCCCTCTCTACTCTCTGTTTATCTGCAACTGCAGAGATAAAGAAGATATATGAGAAGCAAATGCGAGAATGGGAAAATAAACGAAATTAAGAGTTATGATTGCCACTGAAGCAGTATCAGTATCTAATCTGTTCTCGTCTCATCTCTAATGATTTTTTGATAAAGAAGAAGCTCGTCGCGTTAGATGATATTGTGAAAAAAAAAATTTTTTCAATGTTTCTTGTACCTTACTTGTAACACCGACAGGCAAACGTTTTCTAAGAATATTGTAATGGTTGCCTAAAAAATTCCTCATGAAAGTCTGCTTTTGTTTGTCGGTACGGGCACTGAAAGCTTTTATATTTGGCTTAATTATCAGACGCGACAAATTCTATGCTTGTTCGTCTCTTTCCCATTTTGTGTGCGCCATAAAACCAAACTTTTCTCAAGGTTTTTTACTTGCCCTGAGCTGGTGTATAAATGTGGCTTACATTGTAAGTTCAAGACAAAAAGGAGTAAATGGCAGATACTAAACAGTAAGCAGGGCGTCAATGGATGAATAGAGTCTCCTATGCATTACATCGTTTTATTTTCGTATACCTTGTTTCTGGTTGTTGTAATACTAAGAGGAAAATGGCAGTGGCTCTTGGTGTCGAAACTCTTTTGGGCTTTAAAAATGGGGAGATTTATGGTGAGATAATGGGGAAGGACGAAGTAAGCTTAGAGATATGAGACAGCATCTTGCACTTTCATTTCCAGTTGCTTCCAGCCCACAGCACCCTAAACGCAGTTTATGGACCTTGTGTTTGCATCGACAGTCGGAAGTAGAATATTTTCTTAACAATTTGGTAGTGTTTTCTTTACTTCGAAATTTCCCATGAGAAGAAGCTTCCTCTAAACGACATTTAGCGTTTCGCGGCCGTTTTGTTTCTGTTTTACTGTTTTTGGAAACATTTTCCCATCCCTACAGATGTGCTCATATATTTTACCTAAGAAGTTATACAACATCATGGCAATTATTTATGTACATCATTCACTCGAATACTGATTCCCACATAAACGTGATGTCAGTGTTTTGAATAGTTTTGGAATTGAACCGATGGTAATCGTATGTCAGAGTGGGACTACTACCACTGATCTTTATGATAAACTGGCTTCAAACCGTTTAGTACTGGAAAGTTACTAAAAATACAAATGCTGATGATTGGACTATTTTTTAGTCAACCATGTTGTATGTTTTTCAATATAGGTATATCGTCACTTGGTATTTATGCTAGGCCCTAAGTAAATATGATGAAGATGTATCAACTCAAGTAAGTCATTTTTTTAAATCAGTAAATTCGGCTAGGTGCATATTGCAGAATGGAAAAGCCCGTTCCATTCTGCCTGAATTACGCTCCCTGCTGTTGCGGTAAATTGCTGGAAAAACTTAAATCAATCATTTTTACTGTACATCTTACAAACTTTGGGCTGAGATGGTTCGTTATTGTAAACATTTCTCCTCCAAGAGACTATGGTTAGGACAAAACTTCATCTTTATATTTCATCAAATGGAACAAAAGGTAAATATTTTAATTAGACAGCACGCAGCGTAAAATTATTTTACGTGCACATACCGGGAATGTTTTCAAACTTTTCTTTGGAACTCTAGTTTCACTGTCTATGTCTGATTCCTGGTTACTGTAAATAGAGTTAAGTAGAGACGATGAGTGCTTTATGTTTTAAAGGGCAAGAAATACTGACGAAGCAAAACTCTTCTCCGTATTAAATAATAATTGCGTGCGCCATATAACCTTTAACTACGTCATACCTAAAGTATAAAATTCACTTGACAAAATCCAGAAGAAAAAGTATGCTCAGTAAATTATTGTATGCAGACGGATACAACGGAATTTCAGTGATGGGTGCAGTAATGCTATTTTCTTCTATATGACAATTTATCATTCGTCAATGCTTGTGAAAGCATGCACATAATATGCCATAGCGTAATGAACAGAAAGGTACACAGAGTTTGTTTTCTTCAGACATTTCGAATAATGATAAATTAACTTAACTTTGAATCCAAGTCAGCGCTTTCTAGCTAAAATGTTGTTGATTCAATAATTCTTTAAAAGTAGTTGTAGTATGAATGACCCTAGACATGAAATGCTTGATATACTATATAGCTAGCTCTGTTATAGTTGCTCGGCTTCATTGCTTCGTTAGAAATGCAAAATTGCTTCTTAAACTCGTTTAATAATCTACCGAAAGATTATCGTGTCTTTAATTTTTGAACTTAATTATTGCAGATTGCCTCCAGCTTCAAATCTACAGAGATGAAAAGGAAAGGGCACGAAATGGTCATACAAAAGCGTCATTGTCATTGCAAGCTTTTCTTGCCCTCGAATCTGGTAAGTTTATACTTTTATTTGCAAAATTCCTATTTTAAATTTTCTCTGCTACCTAAATCTTCAGCCATGCCTGATACTCTTATTGTGGAGGCTGGTGTGCCTGCCTAAACGTGAACATCGTAAAAATACTAACTTTAGCTACATGCACCATGATTATGATTGACAGCTTTTGGAAAAACGATACAAAATGAAAAATATAATTTGTTTGAATAGAAAACCAAGGTCAATATCATTGTAAT
>JAHZMZ010000242.1:0-49926 GCA_027743805.1 Lepidocyrtoides sp. E14
AAGATGTTCCAATTTTGGTGAACGTAATAGTGTTACAATTACAACGCTCTAAAAATGGATAAAGGATTGTGTTGTTACAAAACTAGTGGTGATAGTACTGATTGTGATGATGATATCACGCGGCATTATTACATGTCATCTTTATGCATAGTAGCTGAGGTTGCAAAGATGTGTGCAAATATAGTGGGTTGGATGGAAATACAAACGAAAAGACTGGTACAGTTTATTACCTCTGTTTTAAAGGTAAGTGTATCATTTAACAGTTTTTAGCAAATAATGCAAAGAGGATGAGTACGAGCAAAAAAATATTGTAAGAAGAGAAAAAGTAAAAATAGCATTTTATTTAAGTGGTGTACGTACGGTCAGTTTGCAAAGAAGGGTAGTGCAAAGAAATTCGTGAATGCGCCGACGACCGACTGAGAAGAAGAGCAGAACGTGACCATTCTTATAGAGATAATCATACTAATAAAAAACAACAACAATACAGTCATGAATAACTTTTTGGTCAACTTTGTCAGATCAAATAGACACCAGCTAGCACGTATTCAAAGGTAGACTACTTTTAATGTAATGCTGTTTCTAAGTAAGAAATGCCTATCCAAGAATACTGAGACAGACAGGAAGACACGAGATGCAATGATATTATGCAAGTAAACTGTCGGGACTTTGAACGTTTCGTACTATACAGTTATCTTAACGATTCAATTACTATACTAAAGAATAAGCAAGGTCAATTAGTTTGCTTCAAATACACGTATTCAAAGGTAGACTACTTTTAATGTAATGCTGTTTCTAAGTAAGAAATGCCTATCCAAGAATACTGAGAAGTAAAATGGAAGTACAAATAAACGATTGTACACATTATGGGTATACAAAAATCGCAATATTTTAGAGACAGACAGGAAGACACGAGATGCAATAATATTATGCAAGTAAACTGTCGGGACTTTGAACGTTTCGTACTATACAGTTATCTTAACGATTCAATTACTATACTAAAGAATAAGCAAGGTCAATTAGTTTGCTTCAAATCCCAATCATTTGCAACATCAAACGACGAATTAGCAATGTGAAATTTTTTGAATGACCTGGTCAAATTATCACATATCATCATGAACACAAACAAACATATCTAATTACATTGTTGTACAAATTCAAACTATTTTTTTGCGAAAATGTTTTATTGACAATTCATCATCATCATCATACGTCACGATATCTCTAACCACCAGAGCCAGAAATTTTTCTCCGAAGAAAAATCATGATTACTACAAACACAAGTCCTTTCCTTCTTCTCTGCTCCTATAAGTCAAAGGTCGTCATCATTATCATCAGATAAGAATGTACATTGCATGCATTCATGTATATACTATACCTATGTATAATATTGTACACTTGAATGTGTGTGATACAATGCAAGCTAGACGTGCCACTGTAATTAGAATCAGCTCTAAAAAAGCAGATAAAATTCCAATTATCTGTGTATAATTCAAACCATATGCATTATATTTACAAAAGGTTACATCTTTCACCTGGCTGAACTAAATGATGCTTGGACTTTAATATGTTTTGACATTAATAATTTGGGACTTTGGGACCGTGTGCTCGTGCTACTTTACTCTTGCTTGTCGTGAGTAAAAAAGAAATAATGATGGCAGAAATAAAAATAAGTCTGTGCCCAAGTGTAATCCGTTGGGACACTACTACTACTGCAGCAAAAAAAAATTGTGTAAAAGTAAACTTTTGAACTGTCTTTTAGAATATGCTCTGTATACATTGGTACGATAATGAAATGAGTAACAAACAGCACACTTGTTTTTATATTTTTGTCTCATCGAGCTTTAAGATGATAAGGCTACGCTGATGATAATCATAATCACGAAAGAAGTCACGATCAAAAGACGCAAGACGAATTAAAAAGAGAAGGCATTTTTAATAGGAAGCAGCTTCTTTGGCAAAATTCCTGTTGTTGTGCAGTAAACCCTGATCCTTACATTATAGTTTTATACTACCGAGACAATGACATGGGCATCATCCTCCTCCTAACAACAGTAATAACGATTTTCAGCCAAATGAAATGTGAGCGTAATGATGACCTATGTAAGTGAGAAGATAAAACATATCATACGATGATGATGATGATGAGCATTCTTCTTTGTCTCTGTGCTGATTGATAGTGCTCATAGCACGCAGTATAGAAAAAAAGCGTCATAAAAATTTGCAGAAAAGGTGTGAGAAAACAAAAGGTAAGAAGAAAGAAAGAAAATGTGCTTAGGAAAAGGCAAAAAAAGAATGATGATTATTGCCGTTGTCATTATAAAGGATACTTACCTACCTATACACAGCTATTAATGCGTCTAGGTAAGTAAGTTGCCATTTCTCTATTATTGAGTGAGAAGATGATGGCGATAGTGAGGTTTAAGTTCAGACAGATTGAGCAATATTCTAACAAAGAAAATAGGAGGCAGCTGCTGCTGTGGCAGATTCGAGTAATTGTAAAAAAAAACATTGAAACCAAGAAGAGTTGGGTTTGCCTAAGCATCTTCTGATTATATATATGTCTTGTACCTAATAGTATTATTGCATACAGGAGCGCTCATCATATAAGGAGTAAAAACGGTATTTCACTACTTGTCCTTTATATTTTAAAGTTATGTCTCGCATGGATGGACATGAAATGTATCACGCTTCATTAACAATTTTTTTACAGAAAAAAATGGGGCGATCCCCAGAAGCGATCCTTGGTTTGAAAAAAACATATATATATACCATTACCACTGGCAATGAGGCATAGATATTTGATGCAACAGGGAGGAAAAGATTAAAATGCGTATATCATCATGTGAATGGAATGAATTTGATCAATACGGTTTCTTTCACTTATACAGCCTAACCATTTACAAAAAAAAGTACGTTAAGCATACTACGTTTGTTACGACTCAAGAAGCGCCATTTTTAGTGCGATAACAATTACTAGGTGCATTATTTCATTGTTCAATATGTGCCTCTTTGAGTGATTTGTGGCTTTCAATCAAAAGGTGAAAATATTCTATTTTATGGGAAAATGCATTCTATTTTTGAAATAAGTTAAGCAGATGGGAAAACCATATTATTGATCTTGATCAACAACTCATTATATTACCTACTCTGTAAAACTAGTATATTTTAAAAATAAATTTGTAGCAACTTAAATTCAAGCATAGAAAATACTGTCTTGGTGCTTCAGATAAATCAGGTAAAAATAGAAAACAAATGTTTCTTCATAAAAAAAATTGGACAAGTTTAATTTTACTCGGACCAGTTACTCAGGTCTAATCCGAGGATGCATCAGTCACTCAAAATCTTTAAAAGCTTTCCTACCTGTCAGATTTGGATTTGTAATACTCTATGATTTTTAAGCTTTATTTAAGCACAAAATTGATTGGTATTTTCTGATATACCTGGTTTTCTCTCTTAGTATGCAGAATCTTTTGGCTCAGTGGAATCTGTAAAAATTGTGTTATGAAAATCAGGAGCATTCAAAAAAAGTGAAGTTGGCAGTGTTTTGTCATCAAATCTAGCTACATCATACAAGTACAACAAATGTAGAAAAATATAAGTACAGATCAACGAATTTAAGTAAACCCAAACGTTCTATTATAGGCTATTTTCTAATACAATATTACTTTCGTTATGTTATGTAAGCTCTCTTTTGTTAAGTTGCATACCTGTGCAGCACAATACACGCGAAAGCACGAGGGACCATAGAAAACGGGTTGACATCATCACATTAACAACATTGAGGCAGGTTCAAGGCAACTGGAATGAATAGGATAAACATGAAGAATGAAATGTCTTACAATGGACTTGCTGCAGACGACACCCAAGAAGATGATGCATAAAATCGGCTTCTAAACTACTACTACTACTACTTTGATTACAAATCTACATCGAGTCGGGTAACAAAACTGTATACCTCGATTTAGAATGATGAATTTTTTTCCAGAAAGCATTATATCGGGCGAAATTGGATGAACGGATACACGGCAATGTTCTGTTCCCAATGTGAACAATGAAAATGATGAATGACGAATAGGGAAGGAGCCAACGGAAACGACAATTATTACGTATTTTTTATAGTACTGCCTTACTCACGATTCCTACCAAGGTATACACTTATATATTTAGCTACAAATGTTCACTACACACAAAAATCTAGCGCAATTTTTGAGGCAAACATGCATTTAAAGAAAAATAATCCTTCATAAAGATGGAGGATAAAGGCCAGACAAGAAGAGAGTGAATATAAACTTTGTCCCGTTATAGTGCACGCAATGCTTTATAAATTGAATACCCTATTGTGTCACACGAGATGAATATTATGTAGGTATTTGAAAGTAAAAAAATACATCCACATTTTTTTTGTACATGGGAATTACTGCTTTGAATTATATTTCATTATTTTGTTGGTCGGAGAAAAATCAAAGGAAGCATTTTCAGTAGCACTACTGCCATGCTGTGTGTGATTCTGTTTGATGCTCTCCAAAGCTAAAGGTACATCTCTTAGTTTAGGAGTCTTAAAAAGGTCTCAGCGCTGCGAGAAAACAGAATGAAAGGTGGAGAGTAAAAGAATGGAGGGAACAGAGGAGCAGAATAAAAACCCTTAGAAATTCCTATTCAAAAATTTGAATTGCCCAAAAAGTTCAAAGATTCAATTCATGTTTCAATACCTCATATCCCATTCTGTCTTTCATGTAGCAGTAACACTCAAGTCGTGTATCGTAAGTATTTGTTCATACTCCATACTTGATATATTGCAGAGTTTATGTATGGATTGCTAACAAAGTTTTATGTATGTACTTCTATTTATGTATTTGTTGACTGATATGATAAAATATGGAATTCTTTTCATTTCGGATTGAATCAATGAGGCGAAAAAGGTGATTCAATTTATTTAGGACTACAAACATAGTCTGTATATCTATCTTTAAATATGGCTTCCATTTAAACCCACTTTTGGAAACTTTAAATTATTCTTATCTTTTTTTCAATTCCTTTATCAGTATAATATGTCGAAAATTAGCGTTGAAAAAAAATCTCTTTTATGCAAATGCTAGCAAACTGACAGAGATATTTTAGACCCCTTCTTTCATCCATTTTAAAAGTTATTTTTTACCAAATATTCAAGAATGAATTTCTTAAACTATGTACTGCTACCTTTGTAGTGGAGCAAGTAGATATTCATCGAATATCATCATTTCCTTGTAGCGATAAAGTTAACGTTTTCTAAACTGTTGAGTTAAAACTTTGACGTCTAGATGCTAAATAAATAATAATTCAAGAGCCCCCGTGACATATTGATTGGCCTTGAGTTTTATTTAATTGATACAATTTACTGAAAATTAAAAATGCTAAATTAATTCAAATGAAAATAATGATAACAAAAAATAAAATACAAGAAACTCCCATTTCCTGTCTCTTCCTTTCCTAGTATACCCCATTATTGCAAATGTTTTAAAATATTTGTGAAAAGGGCTCATATGGCAAATTTGAAAACTCATTTATTTATAGGTGGCTCGATTTTAGCTCAAATTTCATGATGATGTTCATAAAATATGCTGTGATGAAACCTGAGTACACATATAAAATCACATCTTCATAAGCTTCATTGCAATGGCTCGAAAAGGATAAGGTAATCTTTGAAGCTTTCATTGAAAGAAGATAAACAACATTTTCATCATTTGTGTGCATATTTTCCCAGGCTCCTCTACCTGGAAGCCATTTCTACACTCTGCAACAACTGTAATTTATCAATTCATGTAGGGAAAAGACACTGTTGAGCCTGCCGGTGACGTGCTGATCGAGACAAAACTGCCATAATATACCATAAAAGTCCAATACTCGGAAGAAACCTCTTTGAACCAGCCAGAAGCAATAAAATCTACTCTACTACGAGGAGGAACAACAATGAAAAGGATAATTAAAAAATGCTTGTACACTTACCTCATGTAGTCTGCCACCACACCACACGGGATAAACTGAACATGCAAACTTTTTAGCTGACTGATCACAAGGTCTTCCTTTTGCAAATAAACCATCTCTTGCTCACGGCTCACAGTCGAAGCTCCAGAGCACAGCGTTGAGTTTTTGGCTTTGTATCTATGTAATGTTCTAAATTGGGAAAATATTGTTCCATTTGTCCAGGAAAATACAAAACTTGGTAGTATTCTAACCAGTTTACAACAACCAAACAGACAAGTATCGGGATAAGGTTAATGTGACGTCTTTTTACTAAACTTTTTTATAAATACTTCCAGAATACTTAGTTGTAAATGTCAATCCTCTTGAAGTTGTGAACTACTTTGAAATGTTCCAGTAGAAAAAGCAGACAACACTTCCAAGAAGTGAATGAAAGTTGTAACTGTATCAGGAAATAATTTTTTTTATATACCGAACCGACAATGCGACACGAAACTATACGACATGGATCTGTTCCGCGTCCCGGCCAACTCGCAACTGACATGAGGAGACAAGGAGCAGAGAGATCAAAAGAAAGAACGGAGAAACACAATGTAACGCAACAAGCAAGAAATAGGTCCTTATTATCTTTCGCTTCTTCAGCACAACAACCAGTCAAGCTCAGGCCCAGAGACTCCTTTTTTTTCTCTATTCTTTTTACTCTCCTTTCGTTTCGTATTTCCTTTTCGTGCTCACCAAATGATGCTTTTTACTCGCATCACATCATCGTCATCATCATCATCATCAGTTCCACAACAGACTCACGTTTCTGCTGCACGCAGTTTTTCATAGGGACACGGAGGAATAATCATAAGTAGTAGCAAGTAGTGATGAGGAGAAAAGGAAGCCAAAATGTTACGTTATACATATATATTCGTTTGTTTAGCTGGTAAAATGGCTTGCAAGAAGATCAACAGCGTTGTTGCACGCTTACTTACTAAGACAAGTAAAAAAAAGTTTACCAAAAGCCTTAGTGAAATAATAATGTAAGCCTGTTTTTTCAAACCTACCTTTTCCCAGGAAAATACCTTTTTGATACCACTAATGTTTAGTGTAGGTTGTTCTGAGACTTGAGTAGTAGTTTGCATTTTGCTTTACATCTTGCATCTGCTCTATGAAGAAGATAAAAGGACAGACATAAAACGAATACACTGTAAACTGTACCAAGTGACTCAACATTGCCATCGTTGTTATTTTCAGAGTATCATCATCATTGTCGTCACCATCCTACTCGTTTTTATCTGGTACTTTCTTTCAACTGTGAGTACGGGTATGGTCTTATATGTAGTACGCAGGAAAATGGCGACATTTACCTGTGTAATTTTGGTTTTTTTACATACAAAAACCAATGTAAGGGTGAGATAAAGAACAAGGCATGTATGATAGTAGTGTAAGAAGGGTAACATAAGACAAGTTCAACAAAAAGTGTCAGGGGTCGGTGTTATAGGGCTGATATATGGCTACCAACAAACGTTTTAGGTGGTGACGATGAATTGAAGAAGCCAAGCCAAAAATATTTATACGGAATAGATAGGTCCAGGTTCACCCTCTGGACTTTCTTATTATTATCTTTAGATTTTTCTGTTATAAATGAGTCTGAAACGTCTGTAGTCAGCTTCCCCTACTACTGTCCGATCTCAAATAGTATGCATAGTGGTAAATGAAACCAATCTTTGATACTCATACAAATGGTATGAATCAACTTTTGGGTTAAAATACATACTTACTCATCGTTGTCTTTGTCATCACATTTTCAATTTTTGATTTTTTTTTTAAATTTTAAAGCTGTATATTTATTCGAACTTTCAATCTATTAACCTTTGACTTTTGCATTTTTGAATTTATTTATGCTGTTCAAAAAATATTTTTGGCTATTAAAGTGCCAACCAAATGTGAATGCAAAGACATACGAGTAATATCAACTGCACTTCTCCATGTGTAAAACCATTGCCACGTCTTGTTTTTCTGCGCAGTGCAAATTTCATGCGTTGTACTTGTACTTATAAATCACCTTCTTCAACCCATGCATATGAGAGTTTCTATTCTTCATAGCTTATGTCACTCTGTCTTCTTGTGTAATCAAAGTCAACAGTAAGAAGACCATATGTGTTCATTGTGTCCATCTCTTTTCATAAACGCGCCCATTTTCCTGGATTATATTGGCAGTTTAGCTTTTTTACAAATAAACATTGTCTGCCTCATCATTGCTCAGTATGGCTTTTACCACTACTCTCGCATACAGTGGCATGAAACGAAACCCCAAATCTATTATCATTGTTAGCTTACCAATTGAAAAGAATTTCAAAACTACTTGTTCGGGTCATCCTCTTCCTGTTCTTAGAAAACTGCAGGTTATTGTGTATCATACTGTCCATTTTTTTCGATTTCCGTTAACACATATACGCTTATGGGCGGATGCACGATTATTAGTATTAGTCTGGACACCGCACATTACAACAATAGATCACCGCACAAATGATTTCTATTCAGAGAGTCATGAAAATACTTGTTTACATCTATAACTGGCTTCTTTTCTTCTGTAAAAACCTTAATAATAAGAGGCTTTTTACGACTGATTGATGTACCCTCTTTACTTTAGCTGTATTCATTTTCTGTGATACAGTGTATAGGTAAGCACAACAAGGTGATGTGTCTCATTATCATTAGTTTGCCTTCCACTACCGCTACCTATTCTTTATGAAAGCATCATTATCATTACCATATAAGCTTTACTGAAAGCGCTCATCTGTGGTTAGTTAGATAATAGGAAAAAAGAACGCCTACATTTTCCCCAGCACCACATAAAAGGATTCTCTAGTAGTAGCATTTTTATAGATTACAGTGTAATAATTACACCTACTCTTGTGTTATAGTCAAAGAGTAAACTACGTACTTTAAATGCTAAAACTTTGATTACAGCTACCAAGCACGTCATTAAATGGGCTATTAGAGTAAATAAGTAGTCAATATTTTACATTGGCTCATTGGTCCAGTTTACTTTTTTGCGTACTGTGAAACTCATAAGTATGCTTGCTCCTTAAATACTCCTCCAAAAATGAAGCTGATGATGTGACGCCTCCTTTCCTTGGCCTTTCAACGAAAGGACTCTCATAACGGTGCATGAAATAATATGCTATATGTATCCACTACCATCAGAGTAAAGTACATGAATCAATGTGCAGAGGAATATTAGAGTTTAAGTAACTTTTAAAAACGTATTCCAAGCTTTGTCGTTTTAATTTTTGCATCAAGTAGCTGTAGCTACACACTCTTAATGTTAGAAATTTAATTAGTAGACAGCAGCTTGTGTCCACTCTTTTGATAATTTGAACTTTCAAGACTTGTAAATTACAAGGGTAATTTAATTAATTGTCCTTTCCCGTTAGATTCTTCATGATAGACAATAATGCACTCACACACTCACAACAAACCAAAAAAAAAGTATGTAAATGCACTGATTTAAATAAATTAATGCACATTTGAGATTCGTAAAGTAAATGACACTGGTTACTTTAATATACGTTGATACGTTGCATTCTAATATATGCATACAACCACACCGAGAAGTAAACAAGTACTAAATAAAAAACGTTTCAATTTATTGGAATAAAATGTGGTACATAATATGCGTATGCACGGATACATTACATTATTCGAAACTGAAATGCCTAGCCGTATGAAATTTGCATGATTATGTTCAAGTCAAATTCATAAAAGGGAGATACGTATAGACGCATATATTAACCTACAAACATAAAAATGGTAAAGTGATGCAATGACTTCTACGGTGGTAGTGATGATGATGATGACTAATATGTCGAACAATGTGAAACATTTTTTATCTTGCCACAGCCAATATATTACCATCATCGTCAGTCCACGTAAGTTGGACAAAGCATAATGAAATGTATTGTAATATGAGTTGTTGTGTGTGAATATAAAATCATATTCTCAAAATGTGCGACGGTGCATGTTTTCATTTAAACTTGCATGCAATTTGACGCTTTACAAATATTGTATTAAACACTTTTGGCATAATGCTAAATACTTCTCTCCAACTACAATATCTGTCCCACTCTCCCACAACAGGATATTTGGATGTGAGACACGAGTTTTATCAATTCAGTCTCTGTTTTACTGAGATTCAAAGCAACGTTTTTGAGGTTTGCCCTTTGTCCAACTCTTTACGTTATGCTATTCATGCGATCTGCTTGAATTTTACGGAATACAACTGAGAACTGTGCACTTCATTTAGCACTACGCATATTTGTATTTATAAATGAATCCAACACCCAACAAATATATTTATTTTAAACTTTCTGTCAGTATAACTAAGGCACTACACTAAGTCCGTTGTGATGGAATAGGGAAGGTGGAAGTATAACATGATGATTTTCACTAATACTCCTCACTGCACACTTAACTCTTGATGCATCGAACTAACACAATGGATGTTTCCAGTTGTTTTGTTTGTGAAACTGAGACTAGTGAAACTTTTTTGGCTATGAAAAACTGTATAAAAATAAAAATTTAAAAATTGCAGGATTGTCTTTGTCCTTCTGAGTTTTTGTAAGCTTTAACGTTTGTGTCATGTTGGCTTAGTCAACTATTCAAGTATATTAGGAACAAGAAAAATATGATTAATAAAATAATATATGCATATTAGATAACTTAACTTATTCTCATTCTGGCACAATTATTGAAACCATTCTGACTTTTATGGGCGGGCATAAAAAAAGAGAAGAAGAAAGGTGAACAATTTATGTTATAATGAAATTGAGCGTATGGGAATACGATATAAATTTATCTTGGAATGCTGTCAAACGAATGAAGACAGTGGCAGATGAAACATTCTTGGCAAATGCTAAAAGTTTACACGTATGATAGATATTCTCTGCAGTGCAAGTTAGCTTAATAAGTAATGAAAGCATAAATGATATGTGCCAATGAACGTGCATGGCTACATTATAAAGTCATTTACGCACCAAGATTTTTTTAATTCTAGTGGAAGTAAATGATGATGTCGGAAAGTATCACACTTCCTCTAAGTTTTGATGGTTATTTGCGAGGAAACATAATATAAGCCTTGTTTTACAAATTAATCGCTTGTTTGTTGCTATTTTCTGAGATGAGTAAGTAGTAGCAATAATAATTAATGATAAAAGTTTGTGGCTTTGGTTTCTCATTAGTGTTGCGAACTTTATGCTTATAAAAATCTTCCGCGAAAACTATAATGAGAATTTGTTTTTGATAGTGCAACAAAAAGTCGTCGTGATAATATGCATGCATGAGTAAACAAAGACAAGACAAGAGTATGACAAAACACACCACATGAAATGTTGATGTCACAAACTTTGTGATATTCAGCTTTCTAACTTCTCAAGCTACTAAAAACAAGAATAAAGTTAGGTAGTTGGAGCAGCAGATTATAATGAAACTGGATATGAATTTTAATATTTGAAACGATTTTTGCCATAAATCCAAATTGATGTTTGTCTTTCCAAACTTATATGATTATGTAGCTTGAATACACAAACTACAAAAATGTATAGTGGCTTTAGTTTAGTTCCATCACATTGAACATGTAAGGCTTCGTAAAAATAATGATGAAGTTAAGCCATTTTTGTATTCTTCAGATCTTATTTTTAGAGCAACTTTTACTGACTCCATTTTTTGGGATTTAAAAAGCTTTAAAAATATATATATAGCCTTAAGCAGGTATGTAGTAATAACGCATTAGTTAGAAGGGACGGTTAGAAAAAAGCAACCAATAGGAAACAACCAAGTTAAAACAAATATATTCTATAAGTTTACAAAATAGAACAGTTAGGTAAGAGCCAGGTGCTTTCTTTTCAAGTTTTTGTAAGCAACGCTTTAGGAATAAAAGTAAGCAAGCTATTATGGAAATTGAGTTTTTTTGGTTCATCAGCTTTTTCTTGTTGCAAAGGTGTTCTAATATTATCCATTCTTTCCAGAGCTGTTTCTTTCACATTCATCACGAGTAATGCAATAATGCATTGTAGGTGTGCATGCATCCTATAACACATATATCGTCGATGTGCCCTGATGTGGGGCCACAGCGATTGAGTGGAAGCAAGCCAAGGGGCCACAGCGATTGACCGGAAACAAGCAAATGTGCCATGCGCAAGTTGAAAGTGGTGCTGATTTTTTGCCCCTGCAATCTTAAAATACATTTAAACCAGATAATTATGTTTACTCTCGTCTTGCTCATTTGTAGAAACGTAATTATAAATGAAACTTTCTAATTTCAACTTAACTGTCGTAAAATTTCATTAAATATTTGGCCTTGATAAGTGAAAATATGAACGAAAAAGAACAGTAGATTCAGCTGAGATGTTAACTTTTCATCAAACATTTGCAGGCGATTTTTTGCATGAATTGGGTATCATTTTATAGCAACCACTTCCAACTTGCACATGGCACATATGCTAGTTTCCGGTCAATCGCTGTGGCCCCTCTTCAGGGCACATCGTCGATATGTATCATTATGCCTTCTCTGGAAAAGAATGTATAAAATTGAACCAGCGAACGTGCCACGAGTACCACAAGATTTATTCAGTTGACTGCATAATAAACACGAGAATACCTTGAGCCTCATATGTACGTGTGTTGTAAAGTTACAGTAACTTATTATTATTATTAAAATTGAATGAAAAGTCTTTTTAAGAGATGAATTACAACTGTACGAATCTTGTCAAGCCAAACAATTTGAGTATGACATGAGACAATATAATACTCAACTCTGGACAGCTACCGTTTCTGCATTTTTTATACCTCTTTAGATAAAGTTGGAGAAGTTAAAACACTTTTTAAACAGTCTAAAGAATAGAATTGGAAGAAGGAAAAGCAGTTTAAAAGAGAAAAGGTGCTACGTAAGTGCAAGTAGAAATGAGATGCCAACCTTTTTTTGTCAAAAGAGACAGAATTATAAGAAGCGAGTAGAAAGGAGAGGAGGGAGAATGCATGAAAGGGAGAGAATGATAAGTAGAAAAGAAGCAGCTGCAATGAAAGTGAGTAAAACCAGGTAAAGAAGACAAGACAACGAAAATGAATTTAACATGCAGCCTTTCAGCAGTAGAATTGCAGTTGAATGCATTGTAAAAGAAATAAAAAGATGTGTTTATATTTATCCGAAGGCTGAAAATTACTTTTGATTTTGAGCGTTTGATGAGGAAATACATATATTTTGGCTACGGTGGAGAGAGGAGAGAAAGATGACCCTATTCGGTGTCTAGACCATGGACTATTATGGAGACAGCAAAAAATTGTCCTTGCTACTACATCAAAATCACCAAATCGTAGTTTGTCGGTTACAAAAGCGTAAACGATACTCTTTTTTGTCATCTTCAGCTTTTCTGCCAAAGGGAAAAGGTGTTTAACTTTTGGTTTTAACAAAAGTTCAAGATGAAAATCTTAAAATAGAAGTGAAATGGGAGAGAACCTAAAAATAGGGAACGATAAAAACTTACGTTTGTACATGAAAAAATGAGACGCCTTACTCAGCCTGACAATGTCATATTGCCGGCTCGCATAAATTTTGTTTTTGTTGAATTTTTTGTCGACAAGAAACATATTTTAATTCAAAATATTGTATGAAAGAAACGTTTACCTTTTCATTTTATATCATACTAAAAATGTAAGCTATGGTTCTACATGTTTATTGTGTATTGCATAATCTATATCTTCCAGCACCAACAATTTTTATCTTGAACTGTTCATCACACATTTGCAATAGAAAAAATGCTCTAAATTCGATTCACAATCATCTACACTCATTTATTTTCATTTTACCCTGGCCCTGTACAATCCAACCGTTTGTTTGAAAGCCAGTACAAGGCAAAGGTTGATTCCTTCCTAAGTAATATCATGTTGATGAAAAAAGGATCGACGCGTGCGAACATTAAGAAATCGTAAGAGTTTTCGTGTAGGTATATGTGTGTTGTACCAGGTGATGTGTATGCAACATGGAGGCACCCTCCACAGGTAGGTAAGTTATATAAATATACCTGTGTGTAATACGCACTTTAGTCGACAACATTTATTGCCTCAAACACGTCCAAAAAATTATATAACGATTACGATACATGTGCATCTGGCGCTGTGACTGTGAACAACCGTCATCTTTGACGTAAAACAGCAGATGAAAACGGCTCAGAATAAAAGGCAATAAGAATATTATTATCATTATATGAACCTGAAAGAAAAAAGTTTTTTTTATAAAGGAACGTGTATTTCAATAGAAGAAAGTGAGATTCTGGCACTTTCTGAGCAAAAGAGACTAGGTACACAATCATGTAATTACGAATTGCCTGATATTTATGCAAGTTGTTTTGGAGGGTCTTGTGGAAGTGCATATTCGCCATAAATTTTACTCACAAATAAATAACGGAATAAGCGAATACTTTTACCTTATGTATGTATGCATGTATAAAGTCGACATGAAAACAATGCGTACTTTTTCTTGTGAAATTAAACGGGATAAAACAGAGGGACACGTGCCAGATGTCTTTTTGATACAACTTGTATGAAATATACTTCATTTTTATTTTTTGTCTTCGTTTACTGAACTTTTTCTTTACAAAAAAGGCATCCCTCCTGCACAAAGATGAAATAGCTTAACCGACTGCATTTTTCTTTCTTTTTAATAAGACAAACAATAAATTGCAGGGCTCTGTAATTTGGAACAATACATTTTCAATAATGTATTTTTCTTATTTAACGGACACAAAAGCGAAAAATAAAAGCATCAAAATAGCCCGCTTTTAATGTTGTGTTTTGTTTTGTTTAAGCATGGTATATAAACTGGCGCATGACGTGAGTTTGTTCATATTCATTCACATCATCTTGTAAGCTAACACATTCATGATATGCCCCCTCTTAGTGTTGACAGCATGGTGGGACAGCTCTTTTTTCTCAATGCAGTTTTGATCAGTAAAACCCATTGTTTCCACCGTGGTAGGCTCCTCTTCCGTACATATTTGGAACGAAATTTTGATTTCCAAAACCGTGTATCTGCCTCCCATACTGATATCCAGGTCCGCCATACACAGGAATCATATTTGGGTTGACTCGGATTACCTTGTTTGCATTTCTCGACTTAAAAGTGTTGATAAACTTGTTTGCTATTCGTCGGCCAATCATTCTTCTTCTGCAAAGTTTCCAGAATGGTCGTAAAGTCAAGAAATATATCACTTCTACTCCGCTTAAAATGGAAAATCCTAGGCAAAGTCCAAGAATTCCCCCTGTATTGGCTATTAAGTATGATTGTATGTTATTGGGACAGTCCATGCTAAGCTTCTTGAAGATTATAAAACCAAAAGACCAATTATCACAGTGTCACACACCGATCAAATCTGTTGTACCATACAGACGTTTCCGATACTTTGGAACAGTGGTTTCACTACCAAAGAATATATGAATGACAGACATTTTGTGGTTAGCCCTGATTAAAAAAAATAATGATTATCTTTAATGTTAATGTAGTTTGACATTTTTTTTGTATAAGCACACGAGAGTAACTTAACCATTCTGGGGGAAATTTTCCATGATATTCTGGATTATGATCTGCCCATAACTTCGTTACATCCTGTAATTCTGCAATAGTTGTTTCATAATTATAAGCAATATCCTCACAAAGTGCATCGCAATGGCCACATTTATCTTTCAGCGTTTCCTGTAAATCAACTAATTTAAGGATAATAATATGTATCATGAAGTTAGGAAACAAAGAATTGGTAATGCTAACCCTGATATTCTGTACATGATTTCACTTGGTAAAAACAAGCCATGTAAAAAACAACTTGAAATTATAGGAGCTTACTTCGTGCCTTTTCAATGCAATCGTAGTCTTCCGAATCCGGATCGTTGTTGCAAATACGTACGTTATCATCTCCTAAAAATAATTAAAATAGTATGTTAAGTAAGCAAGCATAAAAATGTAGCATCCAGAACAAATCATTAATCATGAAATGATTACTCTACTTTCTAAGAATACCTACTGGGCATATAGAAAAAGGTACAACTACAGTTCAATCCCAATACTATAGCAGTACACTCATCAATGCAGTTTCCACCTGAAATTTGTATCATAGACCAGAACGTAACACGCTTATAGTACGAATATGTATGTAAGCTATATAGAATTAGATTTGGCGCTACTGAGTCTTCGTTTATTAGTAAAATCACAGCACCTGTGTATGGACCAAAAAACTTGAGTTGCCTCTCTGATCCAAAGAAACATTTTCTCTTTTCCTGATCATACAAAACACATTCCTCAAAAAACTGTTTCAACCCTTTGGTATCGGATGGTTGCAAATTTTGTTGAAGCTATTAACATCAAACCTGTTCAATATAGCGAATATCATCTTCTGCATTTACCATATCAGGATGTACCTCAATTAAAATTTCTTTCTGAAGATCTGCCACTGATGCAAATT
Source organism: Lepidocyrtoides sp. E14 (assembly GCA_027743805.1). Lineage (NCBI taxonomy): Eukaryota > Metazoa > Arthropoda > Collembola > Entomobryomorpha > Entomobryidae > Lepidocyrtoides > Lepidocyrtoides sp. E14. The sequence continues at coordinate 16,455 of JAHZMZ010000242.1, forward strand.
CCATTACGTGTGGCATTTCCAAAGGGGTGTGAAGAATATATCGGATTCCTTCCGAGTCAGATACAGGGCAAAAATAGTCCTCTAGGAAGTGAAAGTACTAAAGTTTCAAACAAGCCCATTAGTCTATTACAAATCATGACTCTTCTAGATAACCCACCAGTGTTTGGATCCACCAATATCGACAATCCGTAAGGCAGACCGGCACGTCTCTGCTTCCAAGGTTTGCTTATATTACTGTCCAACACAAACCCATCATCATAATTCCATTTGCCCCATTCATTTATTTCTTTCATTGGCCAGAAGTCTTTAGCGTGAGTGCCCAATACTGGGTTATCATAAATGGTAGAGTTTCCTTTGCCGTACGTTTGTCTATATACATAGGTATGGGTGTGAAGGTGGTAAAAGATTTCAAATTTTTTGAGGGTAAAAGATTTTAAGAATATGTTGAGGTAATGACACAGGTACACAAAACATTAGGATTTTTAAAAATTTACTCACGGATTATGAAGTAGCAATGGCAGAGGCAAAATGTTGAATGTACAGCCTAAAAAACCATGAATGTTAATACCAGATTGTTGAGTTAACTTTAAGGAAAAAGGGACCATGTCATACAACCTACACTTTCCATAATCTGTTATAATTGGCCTGAATAGTTCAGAACAGTTCCTCTGCTCTTCTCCAAGCATACAAAGTCTTATCAGTTGATCACAAGGTAAAGTGTTCTACGATTTAAATAAAATAACGAGATTTCATGTCTCATTGAATTTGATTGGATATCACTTGTGACTTGTGATTTTATTTTCTGTACCTCCATGAGAAAGTCCATCATCTCATCTTGGGCATCCTCATTAATTGTATCATTGTCAGAATCTTGCTCATTCGTGCCACGGTGGAAGGCATAGTGAAAGTCCTTGGCAAAGCTTTGTTGTGCGTTGCACACAGACCTATTTTTTAAAATAAAAAGACAATTAAAGGTGATTACATTTCTTTATTAGTACATATCATTTTGAAACGTAAAGTTTTTGACTTTATGATAAAAGTATGCAATTTTACCGAACATATAATAATTGCTGTCTAGCTTCCTTGTATTTTGCATCGTTTTTGGAAATGCTTTTGGGAAAAGAATAACAAAAGAACAAGTCGTTCTAGTTTAGTTACACAAGTATGCAGTTTTGTAAAATTCATTTTTACTCACAAACCTGTTAAGTTGTCTAACTTTCTTTCTGGGGAACTGAAAAAAAAATCTCGTTTTGTTAACATTAAAGCACACTGCCATTAATTAGTAAATATGTAGCTATGTAGTTGAATTTTCTCTTTGCACCTTGTTCATGTTACACAACGTGACAGCAGGAAAAGGGATGGAGTCAATATCCTGTTCACTTGACTGAAAAGCTACTATCACAGGTACATTAGTGTATCGCTCCCAAACTCCATAGATAAGGTAGATGGCGGCTGATAGACTTAAAAGAAAGGCAATCAGCCAGAAGATTCTAAGACATTTTCCAAAAAAAATGTATCATTTCATAAAAAGTGTATAGTACACACCTCTCCTAAATACTACTGCTGTACATTGACTTTTTTTCTATACCTCTCAGATATATGCCGTTTTGGCTGCCCTAAAAACTTGAATCCATGAATTGAAGTCTCATTGCAAAAAGCAACAGCAAGGCTACCTTGCAAAGGGCTCCACCAACACAATTTATTATTGCACAAATATGTTTCATCTTCGTCAAAATCCTCTTCATCAGCATTGCTATTTCCTGTTACTTTTTCACCTTGTTCAACTCTCTTTTGGTTCACTACTTCACTGCCAATATGTTGAGCGACATTTCTCCACTTGTCAGACGTAACGTTTTCGTCTGCATGATTTCTGGAGTAGTTGCTAAAAAACTGCTTTGAATTAGAAAGAACTAAATATTCCAAGTTTGCCCCAATTGAATGTCCGAAAGCTTTGTGCTGATATTGATGCTTTCCTGGATTCATAATGATCAATTTTTATATTTAATGAAATCGAATAGGACTATTTTCTTCAAAAGTGAATACCATTGCTATTCTGAGTCTAGTCCAGTAAACTTTACAAGTCAAGTTACGTTTTCTCAACGCATAATTGTGCAAAGCTGAAAACATTTACAGAATTCAGTTTGCTGTATTTGGCTCCATTGTTTAATTAGTCAATTAGACAGTTTTTGTGCAATAAATATTCGGAATCCATTACAATGCATATAATGGAATTTAGCAGACATAAATGATGTTTTAATCATCTAATCATAAAGTCGCATGTTTATTGTCACATTGTCAGTGACAATACCCGACTGTAATTTACAAATTTCAATATTTATCTTATGATTCATCAGAAAATGAGTCGTTTTAACGAACGTAAAAGGCGACAGTGTATCAATCTTTATATATACATATACTCAACACTACACACGCAAATGGTTTGTTAATTTCGTTTATTTCAACTAAAACATCAAAGTCACTTACATTTCTGCAGCTAACCATATAATTTCAGAGCTATCACTACCTCTTGCGTGTAGATTTTCCATGCAAGATATTTATTGAGTGTATCAGATAAAAATGCTAAAATTGTAGACCACCTTACACTACTTTTTGTTGGAGTTTTTATTGACATTCATTTTCACTGACGTCAACAAATTGCTCAATCCTATTTGTCAACCTTGATATGCACATTAAAATTATTTTAATACTTTTTATAATCCTTTTTTGTTCATTAAAGCTGCAGGGATGAAACTATGGTGGGATGGGACTGTATTATATGCTACCCAGGATTGATGGACTAAAGGAATCTGATTTGAATTTAGTTGAATGATTCGTTCACTGGCTGGATAAGACAATTTTCGACTGTTCTCTTTATTTCCCCTTGCCCTTTTGTTCCAGCAAATATGCCAGAAAATTCTGAGTGTGAGAAAGTATACAATTTCCATTGCACTCAGGACGGAAAATCCTACAAAAAAAATTATTGGCCCATTTTTAAAACCCAGTAACATTTTTAAATTTTTGCACGTATGCTTCTGCAACATAATATGCATATATTATTGCATACCCAAACACAAACCAAGCAGTCCTCCCGTGTTTGCAATGAGATCTGTTGTTCCATATAATCTCTTCCGTACTTTTGGTACAATTGATTCACTGCCCATAAATATGTGAAGTATAGACATTTTATTTTTAGCCCTGTGAAACGTAACTTTGATCAGTAAAGTCATCATCACTCAGTGAAGCTGCAATATAGGATTAAATAAACTTTTTTTTACAAAATTCAAATGAATTTTTCTACCATGGCGGAGCTTCTTTAATATACTCTGGATCGGGATCGCTCCATAGCTGAAGTGGATCTTGAAGTGCGGCCGTTGTTGTTTCAAAGTGGTACTCGATATCCTCACAAAGTGAGTCACAATGTTTGCATTGGGTTTTCAAAGTATCCAACAGGATGCCTAAAACGTTATCAGTAATCAAGTTGTAAATGTGGCAAGTTCATGCAGCAAAACCAAAGCAGAAAAAAGGAAGAAATGTTGCAATGACATGCATACTTTTTGCATGAGCCATGCATTTATAGTCGGTAGAATGTGGGTCCGAGTTGCAAATACCCGTGTTTAAAGTACCTGTAAATATGACTTATGTGTACATGTGTTTTAATATGAATCAAGCATATACGAATATTGATTCTTTCAAGATTACTTACGAGGCATGTAAAAATATGTACAGTTGCACTTTTTCTCATACACCAAGGCAGTGCACTCAACGAAACAATTACTCGAAGTGTAAGGCCCAAAAAACAAAAGTTGTCTCTCTTCAGGAAAGGAGCAATGTCTGGCTTCCTGTGAAAAATAAAAATAAAATATTCTAAAATTTCCAAGTAGCTGCAAAGTGTATATAGACTGTAGACATTAACCATACTCGGTCCAAATCTCGTATGTCCTCAACAGTTTTTATTGATGGATGTAATTCAATCATTATTTCTTGGTTTAGTTGTATCAATGAAGCAAACTCATCTACCAAAGGTACTTCTAAAGGGTTATGAAGTACAAAACGGAATCCTTCCGAATCGGATACAGGACAGTACCAATCATCTTGAGAATTGACAGTTTTCGTTTGAATTTGCACAAATGAAATTATTGAGACAAGTATTTAAATGTAGTGTACTCACCAAGATTTGGATCCACCAATATTGACAATCCATACGGCATTCCTGCTCTCTTTTGTCGAAATGGTCTAACCTGCGATTTGTTTGCTAGAATGAAACCGTCTTTGTCGTAGTCCCATGCTCGCCACCGTTCTATTTCCTTATCAGACCATCGTTTTAAAGTTTTTGGTGCTTCCGTAGACGTTGGAGTTATTTCACTAATTAATTATATTTAATAATTCTTCGCATTATGTATCTCATCTACTATGTACCACAACTCTAAGATTACAGTCAATGTATCAATGAACTCACTGTTGTTGTGGTTGTTGATTTAATAGTAGGGGTACGGGCAGAATATTAAATGTACAACCTAATCACAATTATTATTATATATATTAAATTCCTCCTCGTGGTTTTTAATATTGAATACTAATAATAAAAACTTGCTAATTACATTTTCCATAGTCAGTGATCAGTGGTTTAAATAAAGTTTTACAGTCAACAGGCTTCTCCGCAAACATGCATAAACGGATAAGACTTTCACAAGGAAGGGTGTACTGCGAGAATTGCGCGCAAAAATATATACATATCTTAATGTATAGATAATGTTAAGGTATGAACCAAACATATTATATTTCAATTAAACCTGAAATCAGCTAGTCTTTACAAGTAATTTTTAATGGTTGAATAAAACCTTCAGCAAAAAATCCATCATTTCATTTTGAGTATCTTCAGTAATAGTATCATTCCACCCCAAACTCATGTCTTCCTCGCCTCGACTATTTGCGTATTGAAAATCTTTAGCGAAACTAAGCTGGGAGTGACAAATTTCTCTAAAAATACATATACCAACATTAAATTTTCTTTGTATTTTAGTGATCATTTCAAAATTGAAAAGCTATCTAATTGAGTGTCAATTATGTACCTGACGTATTTCAGAGCTTCACGAGCTTTTCTTACTTCTTTTGTTGAACCAGGCATATGTGCTAGTCTACATAAAATTAATTTGATGTAATATGCGATACACTTGTTAAATTTGTACATGGTGTCCTTGAAACTGAAATGGTATATATCATCTCACTTTTGTAGACGTTTTACTTCACTCTTTGGAAAACCATTCATGCTGCAAATTGTAACAGAAGGAAATGGAATGGAGTCAATGTCCACTTCTTGTGCTTGAAACGCAACGATGACAGGATTTTGATGATATCGTTGCCAAACGTCAACGATAAGGAAAATAGCAGCAACCACTCCCAAAGTGAAAGCAACCGTCCAGAAGATTCTTTTCAATACAAATATGAACAATAATTTGGCACATGTACCCTTTCACAATTGCAATACGTACAACATTCCTACGTACAGCCTTACAAATTTACTGTTGCTGTAAACATAACGAATAGATAAGAAACCTTTCAGACAAATGAAGCTTCGGTTTTCCAATGAATGATAAACCATGAATACTAGAATTTCGACAGAACTCAACAGGAAGGGAATTCTCTGATGGATTCCACCAACAAAATTTGTTTATGCAACTTGTTTCGTCCCCTTTGTTCTCTCCGAGGACAACGGAAGTAGAACTTTTCTTGAGTTGATGATGCATCTTTATAGCATCTTGTTTAAAAAGCGGAGTGGAATTATAAAATGCAACTTTCTCCAAAGCTGCTCCAATGCCACGGGTGGTAGCTGCCTTTCCCATGCTACCTAGTATAGACGCTGGTTTCTGAAGAACAAGATCAAAAATACAAAACTCTTCCTTCAACTTGTGGACTTTCGCGATGATCAAAGAGCCAAATAGAAAGGACGTAATCCAAGGATATTTTAGTAAATACAATTAGGCATTTTATTGTACGAATTTATTCTCACATTACTTTCGCTACATTATTACGTATAATGCATATAATTTCAGGAAAGTTTCATAGAAATCTACTTGTAAATACTCACATGCATTTGTTGACTACTTAAACTTACAACCATTATCTAGGTAAACCAATATATCATCTGAATAAGACACGCAAAAATCGCATTTTTCATAATTGCTGTTGTTTTTCGTTTACGTTCCCAAAATAACGAGTGGTCATTGACTAACATGAATCTATCTGCGCCTATTTAGGTACTCATCACATAATATTTATTAACTGAGCATGAGTCTGGCTGAATATGAGCAAACCTTCCAATTTCGTTTAATAGTGGTAGATTTGTAAACTCCAAACACAATTACCCAAACTTGTTCTACTCTAATTTCTTGCAATTATGTTTTTTTTGTTTACTTCGTGCAAAAAGTTGCTATTATCCAAAAGTGATAATCGATTAAAAGCATTTTTCTGAGTGAACGGCAAATTATTAGCGACAAACGTATCTGGCTTGATTCTAATAGAACCATGCGTGTTGCATGACTCTTGGCCAAACCTTTTAGATTTTCGCAAATGTTTACAACATATTCTCATTGTAGCAAAATAAATAATTTCAACAGCACTGAGGACACTGAAACCAATGGACAATCCTAACAGTCCTCCGGTATTAGCTAAAATTTAAAAAAAAATATTGTGTTACATTCAGCAAGACGTATATTGTACTTGACAAAATCGAAAATCCTGTATTTTTACCGATCAAGTCAACTGCTTGATATAATTTTTGACGCAGCTTCGGGACCGTTGAATCAGCTCCCATGAATATGTGCACTGCAGTTAATTTATGCGACATCCTGAAAGATGACATTCAACTAATATTCAACACTAAGTCAGCATTAGTAAAAACGATGTGTGAAATCGGTAAATTACCAATCATAAGTGGTTCCATTGGGAAGGGTCCACAAAATGTCTTTATCTTGAAGTTGGGCGTAAGTAATTTCTGCATTGTATGTAAGGTCATTGCATGAATACTTGCAATGCGAGCAAATTCGATGCAATCTTCCAAGATATCTTTCTGCAAATAATAATTTGCGCCAAATTCAGAATCATAATGAAAATATGTAGCATTGAAAATGATTTAATATTACGTTCATTATCCTTGACACAAGAATAATCAGGAGTTCCAGGCGTTGTGCTGCAGATGCTTGTTGTTGAATTCCCTAATAATCAAGAGGTAAGTATATGTAGGTATGTATGTGTATGGAAATTTGAATCCATGCAATTTCGGTAACTTACTAGGGGCGTAGTATAAAGCACAGGTACAGTTTTCAATTAAAATATTAGTCCAACATTCTTCCATGCAATTACTTCTTGTGTACGGTTTGTAAAAGTTTAATGTATACTCCAAGCCAAAGTAACACTTTCTGGTTTCCTTCAAAATCGACAAAAAGCAAAAAAATTCATAAATGCTACGAAAAAGGGGCCATGAAAAATAAAAGTCTTCCGTGAAAAAAAAGGTTTCAAATTCGATTTCAACAGAGTATAAAAGTTTGAAGTTATTATTAAAAGTTATATAGTAATTTAGATGTTTAAAATTTATTACTTGGTCAAAGCTCTCAATGCCACTATCAGCCACCGTAATATCAGGGTTTACCTATTAATTAATAATTGTTTAATTAATGGTTTAACTAAATTTTAAAAAATGAAAATGAAATTCAATGAAAACCTCGATAAAAACTTCTCTATTAACGCCCACAACAGAACCTAGGTCGGCAACTCTTGGTGCATCAAGGGAAACATGGTAGAGCACTTTAATTCCTTCAGAGTCAGTTGAAGGACAAAAATTATTGTCAATATCTGCGTCCACTAAAAGTGACAAACCGTCGGTTGTCCCTGCCCGTCGTTGGCGGTACCTTAGAATAGACCAACGTTAGCAACTTCAAAAATCTGTTGCATTTTTCAGCTTTCCAAACGCTTGTTTGGTGACCCCGGTTTGATTCAATTTAATAATTGAATTTATGTAATTTCGTCGAGATACCTTGCTTCATTCTAAAGTAATTTTTGATGCATAGTTTTGTTTACATAGTGGTGCCGGCGTCACCAAACAAATATTTGAAATTAAAAAAATGCAAACAGTTTTTGAAGGTTCTTATCGTTAAAATCGTTGGCTTGTCGGATCTATTTTGTTAATATAATCTAAGGGCGGTAAATACGGGAAGGTCAGTTCGGGAGTAAGTATATATCCATGTGTATCGTAGTCCCACTTTTTCCATTCCTCAATTTCCTTTCTTGTCCATGCGTATTTCTTCATTAGGGGACTTCCACCGTATGAACTTTGCGTCACACTACTGCAAAATGCGATATTATACAATTTACAAAATGAGATACATACTTCAGTTGACATTTTCGAAAACACGGTTTTAAAAAAACCGATGAATTTAAATATTTTATGCACAAAAACAAATCTGCTTCTTACTGATAAGATTCCATTAATTCTTGGGGCAACATGTTGAAAGTACAGCACTTTCCATAATCTGTGATAATCGGTTTAAACAGCTTCTCACATTCAAACTGCTGCTGTCCCCAAACACAAAAACGAAGCAACTCTCGACATGGTTGGGAATTCTAGTTCAAATGAATAACATGGCTGAAACATACTTATCAAACCATCATCAACTACTCAGTAACATTTAATTCGCTTCATATACATACGTGTAGTAGGAACTGCGTCAAATTCTTTTCCATTTCGGGGGACGGATTTTGTTTCGCTTCCTCAATCATTTGACCTCTAGTTGCAGCAAAATTTAATGTCTGTATAAAGCTTTCCTGAGTTAAACAAATTCCATTGATAACTCTTAATGCGTCCATCTTTTCCATTTCGGGGGACGGATTTTGTTTCGCTTCCTCAATCATTTGACCTCTAGTTGCAGCAAAATTTAATGTCTGTATAAAGCTTTCCTGAGTTAAACAAATTCCATTGATGACTCTTAATGCGTCCAATGCCTTCATTTTTTCAGACTCTGTACGTGCTTCCTTGTATTTTTTACTACATTACATGTACCGGAAACAAATAATGTTCACTTTTTTCAATGACAAGAAAATCAACGCATGGTAAATTTCAATATTTTCTTTACCTAGGGCTAATATGAAAACTTACTTGTATTACTTCAACTGTAGACTTTTTGAACGGGTTTGTGTTGCAAATTGTGATGGCAGGGAATGGAATTGAGTCCAGATCAAGTTCAGCAGGATTAAATGTCACGATAACAGGATTGAGATAGTACCGTTTCCAAATTTCTAATATCATCAGTACTGCACCAATAATGCACGCTAAAAATGACCCTAGCCAGAAAATTCTGAAAGGAAAGTTTTATTTTATACAGATAACAAAAGGCCATGATGTCTCATTTTTAAAGTCCAAACAAAGCGCATTGTATAAAAATTAAAATACTTTTTTTTTGTCTGTAACTTTGATATTCACTACCTCTCGACAATATGTCGTTTTGGCTGCGACACATATTTCAATCCGTGCATTGACGAAGCTTCTAAAAACTGCGCTGGAATCGATTCCTGTTCTGGCTGCCACCAGCAAAGGTTTCTGAGCCTTTGACGTGTTTCGTCATCGTCTCCTGTCAACATTGGTGATTCCCAAGTGGTGTTGTAAATGCTGTACGGGTAGTTCAATGGGTACTTCATTTTGTTGATTGTTGAGCTCGTTACAAAATCTGAAATGCCAAGGGATTCTATTCGTTGCCCATTGGAAAATGATGCTGGCTTGGTTCTTGTAAAAGTTCTATCCATATTTATTTGAAAACTTTGAATCCCTTGAACAAGAAGATCCAAATCATAAGATGCTTTACTCTAGGCTCTCAAAACCCTTAAGAATTAGTGTAACCAATCTGGTAACGGACATACATTAAATATTGAAAAAATAATCATTACTACTTTCAATACAGCACCACCAGGTAGGAATTTTATATAACACCCATACCCATGATGGCTGCTGCGCAAGAAAAACTCAATAGAAAGGACACTCGAGCTACGGATAAAAATTGTCAAAATTTATTCATCGAATCGATACTGTTACGCAGTTGTTTGTTCTTTATTTATTAAGATGGATTTTAATATGCATACTCGGCCGTCAAAATCACATTGCATGATTGATTGCGATCATGGCTTTCCGGGCATTATTATTATCATTTAATTCTTAATATGATATTTCATTTCTGTCAAACAGTGGTGACCGTGTGGCTGCTTGCAAAAAAAATGGAATGAAAATTTATCGAAACATCTTAATAAATTAATGTACACATGCCAAAATTACTGTGCAAAACTATATGATAAATTTTACAATTATGATGAATGAAGACGAATGGATATGAAGAATACTTTCAATAACTTAATAGCGCATAGACGACAGCTATAATGAATAATTTGATCAGTCTTTTTTTATTTCAACTTTATCTGTCGTCAAAAACGAGTATCACAGCATTTGGGCACATGTGCCGAGCCAGTAAATTATTTTGTTTTCCCATCTTGAGGAAAGCATAGAAAAACCGGGAAAAAATAAAAGCTCAGTACAATAACTCTCGACCCCAAGGACATATTTGCTCAGTTGCAACTATTTCTGTATTGCTGAGTCCATTAAGAACTGTAAACTTCACTTCAGTATCGACAACTATGCCCTGAAATTCAAAGGAAACACAAAAAATAATTCAATTACGTGATAAATTTCATGAGATGTCTTTATACATGTTATTAGTTTTTGATATTAATGGTTTCACCCACATCATTGTTCTTCTTCAAAAAGGGAGCAGTCTTGGAAAACTTGACTATCTTGTCACCCGTCTCCTTGCTTTGTTCAATTTGACAGCCAATTTTTCGCATGTCTCTTTCAGTACTGGTAACGTTGGAATAGCACAGAAGCTCTTGTATCCATTCCATGGGAATTTTGCAAGTTTGCACTCCATAGGAAAATGATATGGCTTTTAAAGCATATCTACAAAGGAGTAAAAATACATGCTCAATGCGACACTTTTTGAAAAAGATACATGACAGATTTATGTACATGTGTTCACCCAGCTAATGAAGAATTAATGTGGTTGATTAAACTTACGTTCTCATAAAGGAAACTTGCTGAGTAATAAATGCCGACAAAAGTGGTGGAAGCTCGTCAAGAAGTTGAAAAAATTTGTAATAGTTTCTATTTTGAACTGCAAGACAAATTTCCAATGCGTCAGCAAAAACTGGATCAGCACTCCTGAATAAGAGAAAAGTAGCTCGATTACTTACATTAAAAGTATTCCATTTCCAACCGAACTATAACTACGCTAAATAATTTTAATCCGTGTAACTTACATTTCCTCCCTGATTTCAAATGCACGTGATATAACTTCATAAGATTCAGGCAATGCGAGGCAATAAAGGGCTTCGTAAAACGGCCTGGTACGACCTCTGTAATTATTGCATCCATAAAGTGATAAAAGAGTCTTAAGACAGTCTTTCAAATGTTTTTGATTTATGCATGGATCGTAATTTGTTGGTGCATTATATCTGAACCTAGAAGTTAAAACCAATAATCTACATACTCGAACAATTTAAGAAATAACAAAAAAATTTACTAACGCACAAAAGTTGGTTGCTCACTTGAACTCAGCGTATAGATGAAATTTTACTATAGCTTCTAAAATCGTAATTGCTGATTCATCGCTGACTCTCTGGATCACCATGTCCTGACGAACGGCCCTTAAACGGTCGAAAATAAAATCATAGACTTCCAGAAACGGCCTATCGGTTCTGACCAAAACTCTACAAAATGTATATGAACTTCTTTAACCTTAATTTTCACAAAATTTAAATGCAACGTACGAAATCATAATCTTTACAAAAACTAGTTTCTAACTTTGTACAAAGATATGCCACAGTTTTCTTCAAAACCGGAGGTGGTCGTAAGTCGGAGGGTATCGTCTTGATTACTCCAGCCGCCGGCCGTGTATATGCTTTAATTGCCTTTAATCTGTCCGCTTTAACTACTTCCCTCATCCTTCTTTGGCGATGCTGTTGTTTATTCAACCCATCTCTCCCACCTCTACCACTCCCGACTCTGTTATCTCCACCTTGACAAGTTTGGTCATCCGATTGTTCAAAAAAATGAATGAGCAGGGCTTTCTCTCGTCTACACCATAGCAGTAGCAAAGTTTTCAGGATAAAGCAAAATCTGCCAAAATGTAAGTGATCTTATGACATGTGACACACTTACTCACGGATTTCCTTTTCCGGGCACATATTCGGACAGATACCAACGATAGACTCATCATCAGTATTCATCTCTCTGTGTGCGGGCAAACTACTCACTCACGTTCTTTATGGTTTATTTATCAAATTGGAATAGTAATCCTTATGAAAAGTTCTTCTAGACAAAAAAATGTGATTGTGTAAAATTATTTAGAAGAACCACAAACAGGTGATATATAGGATGTGAGAGGTGAGCGAGCATACATACAGTTACACTTTGCCAGTGTACTACACTGTTTTGCACCACTTCTGTTCTGTTTCATGTTTGTGTTTGTGGCGTGGCATCTAATATTCTGACATATTGCATCCCATCCCGGTAACATTCCAAGGCCAAAAAAGTATATAAGACAAAAGTTCCCGTTTTGTATTCATTTGTCAAACACCTGCATGTTGATTTTTATGCGAATGATAGAGATTGTCCATGATTATTCTCATTTCTTTGCGGTGCAAACTTTGCACTTATCATCAAGCAAGTGCACAGTTTAGTGAATCGATAATTTGCGACAATTTTGCGGGAAGAAAATTATTGGCTAATTGACCTAAATCTTTGCTCACACTACAATACATACACCTTACTATTATCAATCATTAATTATCTGAATTCTGAATCTGCTTATGTATGAACATATTATGTTAGGTATTACTGATATTTACTCTGTTCACTCCACTTATGTAGTGAACTAATGTAAACTGGAGTATTCGGTTCAGGTAAATTTAGTTTCAAACTGTCTGCTGGACCGGCGGGCGGAGCTCAGCTCGGCTTGACATATCGTTATATAAGTGTATTGTATTGTAATTTTATTTGCAGAGAAAGTATTGACACTCGCTGTTTTATGGTCGAGTTGGCTATATTCGGTTGGTTGGCAGTCTGACGAGGACAAAACAATGCGATTTTTTTCCTTAACCCTTTCTCCTTAATGAGCTTGCTTGTTTTGACAGTACACTTCTTCTATTGTCTATTGATTTTGCTGTGATTGAGTTTTTCATTCCATCCATGTATGCTGATGCTGAATAACTAATGGAAGAAACATGTTCACGTGCACACCTACACACGCTTATATGCAATATGCAATCCTTCACAGTTACGACAGTGGTATAAGCCATAAGCTGACACATTATTCAATACTTGGAAAAATCCATGAAACGTTTACACATTATGGTCCATAATGAGATTTTATGGCCTAATAAATGATTTAACACTTTGGATTGCGCAATATTCTAAAGTGATAAAGCTTCATGCTTGCGAGAAGGAGAGCACTATGCAATGGCACCATCCATGACCACCTGGTATTGCTAGCATTTGAAATACATATGATCAGTACCAGTCAGCTTTCCATTTCTACTGCACACGATACGCTGCTTCTCGTCAGAAATATTTTTTCCCTGTGAAATGGCCCACAATTTTGGAATTCATAGTGGATATTTCCACCCGGTGTTACGAAAATGGCAGCAATCGGATACCGGTATTACGCCGGCTAACCTCATGTATCCCATTTTCATCTCGTAAGTTACATTTAATTTAAAATGTTGTCATTTTATTCCCTTGTTGGTTTTCTTGGGAAAACATTGTTGCAAGTTGCAATTAAATATTTAGACATGATGCAAATGCTGAAGAGGAAATTGCTTCAATGCCTGGAGTGAAACGGTGGGGATTAAACCGTATCGCTGATCACCTGCAGCCTTTAGTGACTGCAGGACTCCAGTCTATTCTCATATTTGGCGTGGCAGATGATTCAACAAAGGTACACCTTGTTGAACATTAATTTTATCCAGTGGTTGCTCCACCTAAGCATACATCCAAATTTTGAGAATGGAATTCAATATTTTTATCAGGATGAAGTTGGAAGTGTTGCTGACAATCCTGATAAGTCGCAGGGGCTTGCAAACGCCAAACTCGGTAGAAAGGTATTTACAACATTACATTCTTTAAGCTATAACCCCAGCTTGTAAGACTTTATAATATCGAAATAGGGTGACTGTTAAGTTGACAGCGTTAACACGAATATTTTTTTATTAAAAGGTTTCACTACTTTCGTACTCAGCAAAGTTCTCTTCGTGTCTGTACGGACCATTCCGAGATGCAGCGAAATCTGCTCCAAGTTTTGGTGACAGACGGGCTTACCAACTTCCAGTGGGGTCTTCAGGATTAGCTGAACGTGCAGTTGTATGTTGTATGCATATAATCAATTTTCCCCAAACTTTCTCAGGATTTCCGTTTTTAATCAAAGCATTTTTAAATCATCAATTCATTTTTGACATTGAGACAAAATAATTATTGATAATATACAGGACCGTGATGTAGCGGAAGGTGCTGACATGCTCATGGTCAAACCGGGAATTTATTACTTGGATGTCATTAGAAATGTGAAACAAAAGCACCCTAGCTATCCACTCTTTGCTTATCAGGTTAGTAACGATAAAAATAAACGCGCCATGTCATGTTACTAGAAAATACGTTGCTATAAACTAAGAGTAATTTTTGCAATGAAAAATTTTATGTTGACAATGTTTGTTGAAATGTGTGCTGATAAGGTATCAGGCGAGTACTCGTCCATAATTCTTGGAGCCAAATCCGGTCTTTTCAACCTGGAAGCTGCAATGATCGAATCAATGACATGCTTCCGCAGAGCTGGTACTGATGTTGTAATCTCATACTTTACTCCAAAACTTTTGGAAATGATTAAAGCTGGACAGATCTGATTCTTTGGAACTTGTATACACCAAGAAATTTTGGAAATAAACAATGTACCGATCAAAAATAAATAATGATTATTATGCCAAAGTGTTACATTCTTCAGAGGATAACAGAAACGGTTTGAATGTTCTCTGGATAGTATCGTACCAATTTTAATGATTATGAGTCACGTTAATTATCCGGCGGACCGTCTTTCATGCTCAACGACCATTGAAAATATTCAAAACAATTAATTATTGCACAAATAAATACGCAATGTTGAAGCGACAGCAGAGAAACTAACATAGCGTTATTAATTAAATTTCCTTCATCTTTCAACAGAGAGGTCAGAAATCCTTACGCACACATCGATAAGCTGATAAGATAAGTCGTTTCCCATGATAAATAAATAACTCTGACGAAATTTTGTCCATATAATATATTATATGATTCATAATACCCATTAATATGTCATAATATGTACAATAATTCTAGCTAAATTGATGTCAATTACTCTTTCATGGTTAACGACTGAAAATATTTGGTATATACATACCTGTTTGTATGTTTCATTTTCATGCTGCTTGTGTAGAGCCATTTATTATTACCTCAACATGATTATGAGACCTCAACAGCAAAACATTATTTGAAATGGTTATTGTTCCATTCAAGTTGTAGTACCAAATATTGCCTCTGGACTTGTGATATATATGGTATTCACATTCACATACGAAAATAACACCCATAAAAAATTACATTTCGTGAGACATTTAATAAAAATTTGCAAGTTAATGGTGGTAGATTTTTTTAAAATCGACTGTGCATACCTAATCAAAATGCGAGATACGCAATTATACATAACGAATTTTCAAATAAACCATTCGGTTCACGGTTAATGTAGGTGTTCTTCAGACCAAAAATACATACTAGCAGTGATTACTACTTGGAAAAAATTGGTTTGGCTAGAACAAGGCCTATATTGTCACGTGATGTCCAGTCCTGACGTAAGGTTGGAAAAAGACAAGAAAAATGGAATCTATTCAGATGCTGATATACTTGACACTAACACTGCTGAGTACTTATCATGGAGACGTCTGCACTTGGCCAAGTCAAAGTTGAATAATGTTACAGAAATGGCTAGCTTCATGGCTGGATTTGCAGTGGTAAGAACAAGGATTCTAAATTTTTTCACGACGGTTGATTTTGAAGCAGCAGTTGAAATATTTTCATTTAGGTGGGTACAGTTGAGCTGCAAATAAATGATGATGCTAATCCACCTCTCTTAGCAGCATTTGTAATAACTACATCACTTCTTGTTGGAACCTGCATGATTGCAATCATAATTTCCACTTGTGTACTTCCTCACATTGAATCAGTGGCGAAAACTTCCAGTATTTCTGCTGCTAACTTATCGCCTCATGACACAATGAGACGATTAATAGACATAAGTTGGATACTTACCAATTCTGCGTCTTTGTTCTTCTTCACACTTGACGTTATCCTCATGTGCTGGATTAAATACACGTATTTTACGACTGCGGCTTCCATAGTAGGTAGGTACTGTAGTAGTTGAATTTAAATTCAAGTCATATTTGAAAATTTATATCTTACGATCTCATCTTTTTTTCATTTTCCAAAAACAGCCACAGTCATTATGGCACCAGTTCTCGTCATAATCATTGTGTTTGCAGTTGTGTTTTATCGAAAGATTGTGAAGCATCAATACGTCATTTCCAGTATGAAATATGAGGAGCTAGAAAGAATGCAACAACAACTGGAACGAGCATCATCTCTCAATTCCATCAGCTATCAAGGAACTATCACATCAAATTATCAAGCAAGTGTGGGTCCATCAAATACTAACCTCAAGAAACAATGGATGCTCTATCAGCAACAGCAGAAAAATAGTCATCATATTACTACTCCTGGTCATTCCAGTATTCCCAGTACACCTACTCATCCCAGTACTCCTACAATTCCTAACAACCATTTTGTAAAAACGCCTGCCTCGACACAGCATTACCAGCCCCGGTATAATCATAATCAACCCTACCGCCCAAGACAATTTTCACACCCTGACCATCTTCCATTCTACTTTAGTCCCAATCCTAACGGTCCATTTGATCCAACAATACCACCACCAGATACGCCAACAACAACACCAGTAAGCCCCACGGGGTCCAATAAATCATTATCTCCGTCAGTGTTCACCGTATAGACGTATAGAACAACTTGTGTATAGTACCTGTGTCCTGTAGTAGCCATTTCGTTAAAAATCATTTAAACGATTATCATGAATCATAAAATTATTTAATGTGGAGTATACGTCATTATTAATATTACGGTTTAAAAAATTGTGATCAACTCATTGCATTGTCAGTAATTCTCTATATAGTTATTTTCATGCAATATATTATATAAAAATTAACGCTTTCGTAAACTTTGTTTCGTACATAGAGTAATATGTATTAGTAATGGAAAATTACTATTTTTTACATCATAATGTGTACATTGCAGATAATATTTGAAGCATTAATTAGTCTTTGATTATCTTTCATTTAAATGATATAGATATGTAGGTATAGTACATAGTATTTCTTTTTGGGATGGATATATTTTTTTGTAAATCAATTGGTTTTGATCTTGGGGAATTTGGGAAGTACAGAATATGTATATCTTTTTGATCGCACCAAGAGGACCGGACATAAATGTATTTTTTTTGATAATGAGCTACGTAAATTTTCCGGACCATATATCATGATCTAGAAACAACATAGGAAATCTTTGCACCGTCTTAATATGGATAAATTTCCCTCATCGTTTAACAGAGAGGCCAAAAATCCTTATGCTATGCAAACGTTGATAAACTGAGTGATAAGATAAGCCGTATCCGAAGATAAATATTTCTGACAAATGGTTGTCCATATCATATACCTATTTAATGTTAATCACCTTTACATTCAAAAGCACTGAATTTTTTTATTATCCCATCCTGCATTACGTTTTTATGTTACAGGTTTTAAAACATCCTTAACTCAAATTGAATCACGTTGCTTGATTTGAGATCTCAACAATATATTCGGAATTTTTTTTTTTCATTGAAATAGTAGTAAAATTAATAACCATTTTAGCTCCGGATTCCAATACGGTATTTAACAAATACTATTTGTAAACTATAAGCACAAATACACCACGCATAGATTTCAGAAAATAAGTACAAATATCAACTTTAATGAGTTTCAAAAAAGCTTCTAGAGAGACTTGACCTTGCGAGATACGCAAAGTGTATTTAATTTAGTTCATTAAACATTGCCTCACAATAGTGTGGGTGTTTTTCAGACAAAAAGTACAATATAGCAGTGATTATTTGGACTACGTTGGTTTGGCAAAAATAAGTCGTATATTGTCACGTGATGTCCAGACCCGATGTAAGGTTGGAAAAGGACAACAAGAAAAATGGAATATACTCGGATCCTGATCTACTCGACACTAGCACTGCTGAATACTTATCATGGAGGCGCCTGCACTTGGCCAAGTCGAAGCTAAAGAATGTTACAGAAATGGCTAGCTTCATGGCTGGATTTGCAGTGGTAAGTTCATTTGGACGGTGAAGAGAGACAGAGCAATGGCTGCGATGATTAAAAATTTCCCTTTGCAGGTGGCCACAGTTGAGCTGCAATTACATGAAGAAGAGACTCGGGGACCTCTCCTTACTGCATTTGTGGTAACTACATCACTTCTTGTTGGAACCTGCATGATTGCAATTATCATTTCCACTTGTGTACTTCCTCACATTGATTCTGTGGCAAAAACGTCCACTGTTTCCGGTGCAAATCTCTCTCCTCACGACAAAATGAGGCGATTAATAGACATAAGTTGGATACTCACAAATTCTGCGTCATTGTTCTTCTTCTCACTTGACGTTATCATTATAAGCTGGATAGAATACAGTCATTTCACAGTGTCGGCTTCAGTAGCCGGTACGGTAACATTTGAATCTAAATACGGTTCATATTCAATATTTGATGTTTAAATACACTTTAAATTAATAATATTATTTTCCCTTTTAGCGACGGTCATTATGGTACCAGTTCTCGTCATAAATGTTGTATTTGCAGTCGTGTTTTATCGAAAGATTGTAAAGCATCAATACGTCATTTCCAGTGCAAAATATGAAGAGCTAGAAAAAATGCAGCAACAAATGGAACGAGCAGCTTCTCTCAATTCCATCAGCTATCAAGGAACTATCACATCAAATAATCAAGCAAGTGTGGGCCCATCAAATACTAACCTCAAGAAACAATGGATGCTCTATCAGCAGCAACAAAGAAATCATCAACAACCGTATTATTCTCCTCATAGCATTCCCAACACACCCACTCATCCGGGTACTCCTACAATTCCTCACAACCATTTTGTAAGAACGCCTGCCTCACCAAAACACTATCACCCCCGTCTGCAACAGTTTATTCCTACTAACCATCCCCATTATAATTATACTAATCAACCTTACCGCCCAAAACAATTTTCACACCCTGACCATCTTCCATTCCACTTTAGCCCCAATCCTAACGGTCCATTTGATCCAAGAATACCACCACCAGACACGCCAACAACGACTCCAGTAAGCCTAACGGGGTCAAAAGAATCATTATCTCCATCAGTGACCACCGTATAGAACCTTTCATTCCTGTAAAAACTATAGCTAAATATGCCCAAATTTTACGAATATTTTAGCAATGAAAGTCATTGACGAGTCGTAACGTCCAAGACGTTAACATTCTTTGTATGATTGTATGTTTTAATCAACTCATTTTAAGTAGTTCTCGTTGTCAATTGTCATACAATATAAGGTGAACGTTTATTTAGTAAGTTTTGGTTCGGATTTATAATAATTGTGATTTATTATTGACATTTTTCGGTTTAAATAACTTAGACATTGTAATGTTTCATAATATAATATTGTGAATATTGCAGATTTGCAGATAATATTTTAAACATTAATTAATTTTACATCTAGCGTCTTTCATTATAATATGATGATGGTTATATATAGGTATTATATTTCTTTTTAATAAGTAGATATATTTTTTGTTACATGCTGTAAGTACATGACATAATACAATAAAAGATTTGAATAGTAATAATAAATAAATTGTCTGTCACTATGTTGTTGCTTTTGAATTTTAAGAATAATTTAACTATCATGTATAACATTGTATTTTTTATAATAAGAGAAAACGATTTCTGCCTTCCATCATTTGATATACAAGAAACAACTGCTGTCGACTGTAAAAATTTGTTGTAATACATAATTTAATAGCAAATTTCTTGAATAGGTCTAATTTATAGTTTCATTTAGAAGTATGTTCGTGCGGATGCATATCTGCACACGGTTAAAGTTTTAAATCAAGGTATTTAGATGGCGGATTGATTGTGTTTTCTATAACAATCTGTTTTTTTTACATCGGTATTGTTCAGGAAGGACAGGAAATATTATTGAATAAGTTCCATCTAGGCAATAATGTTCGATTGTTTCTTTCTCTTCGTATAGTAATTTGGGTAATAATATGTTTGTGTCATTTTTTTGGTTTATGCGGTTTGTGTACTCTCTCCGAATTGTACATCAAAAGAAATTTTCATTACATTTTTTTCCTTTTTCTGCATTGCAGTCTTCAATTTGAAGAAAAGTTTGACTACTTTCATTTGGCTTTAATTTTGCTAATTTTAGTATTTCATACGAGTTTGACAATGATGGGATCGGATTGATTTTCTTTTATTTTAATTGTAGTCTTTTGCAGGGTTGCTATAATGGGGGTGATGAATTTTAAGTACGCACGCAACTGTCTTCGTAGTAGATTCCATTTTCCAATTTAATTGGCTGAAGGGGTCTCTCATTTACTCTGTGGTGGTATCAATCAATATCAGTTTCACGTGACATGACCAATTACAGGACGTTTTAAACGACACAGGGAAACTAACTGCAGTCGGCTAGTCGTTTATAAACCGAAATTTTGCACATAAAGAAATCATTTTATATTTGAATTCTTGCATTTTAAACAAAGAGTTAGAATGTTGTGATTTTTTTGGATAATTAGTCATTAGTGAAATCGATAGTCATGATACGTGAATGTTATTATAGTTCTGCAGAGGTATACATCTAGGCAGATATTAATATTTCCCCGTATGAAGTCAGTGTGCATGAAAAATGCGTGGTTTGGAGCAAAATAATACTTTTTAATAGACAGTGTGTGCAGCAGTAGCAGTATGTTAGAATTTGAAGGATTAGTAAAATTTGATTGAAGAGAAATGCCATCTTGTTGAATGTTTTTAAGGTTAGTAATCCATACACTATTTACACTAAGTTATTTTAGTACAGAGAGTACGCAGAGGGTAGAAATTTTTGTGAAATTTTACAATGATAAATTTTCTTAATCTTATTTTAACGTGTAATTTAAATAAATTCACTGCAATTAAATATTTTTATCCAAATATTAATAATTATTAGATATCATGGCTTTAGTGCATATGGAGCAGTTAAGAGTAAGTAGAAGTAGTAGCGACAAAAAATGGGCTACTTAAAAAGGCCTTTATTATTGATGCAACAGCATAGCCGGCACTGAATGATTTGGAGTTAATGAAGTTATTTATATCAATAATAATTATATTCTATCAGCTAATTAGTTGTAAAATGTACGTGTTTTGTAAGCACAAGTTTGTTATTATTGCAGTCAATTACAGAATGCTTTGTCCCAATCATAAGTAAAGTGATTAATAAAGTTTTGTTTTTGACACTGTCCACTTATCATCATTAGTTGGCATTGATAATAATTCATGTGAGAAATCAAAATAATAATCTTGTAGCATTATTTTAGGTTTGTTTTGCTTAATTTCTTGTAAGCATCTCTCGCGAATAGTCGTACACAAATAATATTGGCCCATTCAATACATATTTTTTACAGTTTTTTAAGTTCCACATACATAGTCATCATGTGTCTCGAGCATTTTGAAATAAGTGATCAAATTAATATTTTTACTATTAGTAGTTAAGCTTACAGGTAAAATACTATAATATACATACATAGTTAGCTACTTCATATGTACAAGTCGAGGTTAATTATTATATAACTTTTAGTTTAGCGGTTACGTTAGGTATAGTATATTTTATTAGTCTATTATCCTGATGCTTTCTCACTTGAAGTTTGACATTATTGATAAAGATTATTATTATTATTATTCATTATTTAACTGAATTCAAATACATTTTAATCATTAATCGTGGCAAAATTCGTTTTCAAAAAGGACTGACACATGGAATCACATACTCTGAGGGATTATGGAGAAAGGTGACAAACCCACTTTTCTTAAGCCTTCTCCATAACCTCACAGAGGTAGAGATTTCTGTGGAGTCATACAATTTAATAGTTTGGGGAATCGACATGACCTTTACAATGTACGGTTTAATGACTGATCAAGTTCGGAGAAGATTTAAATGTTTAGGACAGCAATGAAAGTTGTTTTTTTGTCAGCATGCGACTGATTGTTTTTCTGAGCAAGCAGGGAGGATAAATGATTGAATAATATGTATTAGAGATTGACTCAAATTATTTTGTGCTTTGTTCAGTTAGCTAATTAAATATTCTTGGCATGTCATTAAAGATTTTATTTCAGTCACTGCTCGATGTTGTCCTTGTGGATTTATTACTTTGTATGTCATTTGATGTTGGGGTTTCTGGTAAAGAAATTGAAACTGATGATGATGATGTTGATGATGATGGTGGTGTTGGAATTGGAATGGGTTCGCCTGCCATAAATGGGGCGTTCCCCGTTAATCATTGCATCCTACAAGCAGGAACTCTTTGATTCCACGAATTAACAACACGATGATGATGAGGATCGTGGTCGCGGTCACGGTCGCGGCCACCCGCACCACCACCACCACCAGCAATACTAACGCTACTAGCCGACTTACGTAAATTGGTCATGTCATGTAAAGAGGCAGATTGTGTGGGAGATGTGGGGGAGCTGGCTGAAGCGAGGGGCATGGGAACTTGACCTGTGGCAGCATCTGGACACGGAGAGTGAGACTTGGATCTACGAGGACGTGCGGCGAGTGACTGTCATCTTTGATTTAGTGCCAGGGTGGATATCATTGGCGGCCTCACTGGTCGATTATCAAGAATCTTTTCTAGTTCGTTCATTACGTTTGTCGTCAGTTTTGGGATTAGCTGAAATTATATCACGTTCAAAAGATCATAGAAAAAATGCTTTCATTAGTACATACATCCTGCTCAATCATTTTTGTCATTTACCTGTAACGCTTGCAAATAGCCGGCAAGCTCTTGAGCGTTTGTTGGACCGACCAGCATACACTGCACTGGATCGTTCTTAAGACACCATGCTATAACTAGTTGAGATAACGTGCAGCCATTCTTCTCCGCTAAGGCTGCGATTTCTCGACTAATCTTTTGTTGCTGCAGTTGTTTCTGAGCTTGGGCTTCTTCCGTAGATATTGATCGCTCCTTATTCCAATTCTGCAAGGAAGATGTATCAAAAGGCAGATTCCCATAAAGGAATCAAATTATATACTGTACATTAAATTTTTATATTGTTAATTTGCTTTTTGCTAGGTTTGTTTTTAAAAAGTATAAGCTAGCTATATAGAAACACGACATTTTTCATTTCCACTAACCTAAATTTAAAATGCTAAAAATTCTATCATCATGCATCATCACAACAATCACGGCCCTTGCATACTTTAAATTCAGAAATGGTGTTACATCGTTTTGTATGCTGTATAACAGCAAGCAGTAATGTCGCATTATTGCTTTGCTGTTTTGATATTTCCCTTTCATTGTTTTCTCTTGAATTTCCATACTTCTACATAATACAAAAGCCTTAACGCTCATAAGTGGCACGACTAAAGTAGTACACAAAGCTTTAAAAATGAAAAAAACTCATGATATCTTTACCATAACCAAAATTATGAAAAAGTAGGGCTACGGAGAAAGGCTTACACAAAGTACCTATATAAGTTCTACACTATGCATCAGCAAACCAATTTCCTACCAACCAAGCATCAAGCGAAGCCAAACCAAGCCAAAACGTTGACGCCTACAACAAGCAAACCATTTAAGCTTTTTTTTCTAGTACTAGACACTTGTTCCAAAGCATTTTTTAGGCATTTTCTGCTTTTATATCAGCCAGAAATAGGGTGCTAAAGTCAATAACGTCAATTTCTATTTTGCATGCTAAAACGTACTTTATGCAAAAAAAAAGACATTTTCTGCTCCCTTTACGGCAAAACTGTGATTGGTACCATAGCTTATGCGTGGTAATTGCCAGAAAAAAAAGATATTCAACGGGATAGATTTGTTGTTGTTTCTTGGCTGTTATGCTGGTTTATTTCTGGTGCTGCATTCTATTTTGCTGACTGGAATGCTTTTGTGCTGTATGGAAAGTACAAGCCTGAGACAGCAGGATAGATAGACAGTGGTGTGAGCAGATAAGGATATGAGACGGGAAAAATTAGATCCTTTCCTAGAAAGGTAATTTCCGTTATGTCACGTAAAAAGAGCATTACTTGCTTTCTACCTTTCTTTCTATCATATCATCATAAGCCAAAACCTGCGTCTCGTTTACAAGAGATACAGTAATAAAAGCAAGTTTTTTTTTCTTCCTTTCCTTTTCACGAAANAGGTAATTTCCGTTATGTCACGTAAAAAGAGCATTACTTGCTTTCTACCTTTCTTTCTATCATATCATCATAAGCCAAAACCTGCGTCTCGTTTACAAGAGATACAGTAATAAAAGCAAGTTTTTTTTTCTTCCTTTCCTTTTCACGAAATCTTCTGTGTAGAACAACATAATACCCTGCCAGTTTCGCATTTCGTTAGTAGTGAGTGCATTTCCATTTACAACGCCCATTCAGATTGACTGATAAAGCTGTGCGAATGGAAATTGGTGCAATAATAACGAGAATATTAAATGAGCACGTTACACTTCACAACTGGCTTCATTCACTCCGTCCGTATTTAGCTGTAGTAGTGCATGGATGAACAAGAGATTTACTACGTTGTCATTTTGATTACCTTCATAATCCAGTGCCGTGATGATAACAATTAAAGTAACGAGTTAATTAGCACTTTTTCACATATAAAGCGTGGTTCATTTCTACTTACTAC
Organism: Lepidocyrtoides sp. E14; assembly: GCA_027743805.1. Classification (NCBI taxonomy): domain Eukaryota; kingdom Metazoa; phylum Arthropoda; class Collembola; order Entomobryomorpha; family Entomobryidae; genus Lepidocyrtoides; species Lepidocyrtoides sp. E14. The sequence goes on from JAHZMZ010000242.1 coordinate 41,598, forward strand.
AAAACAGAGATTTTATTAGGTGTGTATTGAACAATGAAATCAAATGGGATCATTTATCTTTTAGGTATCTGTATGCATGTATTAAAAAATCAAATAAATAAAAAGCTGAGCATAGAAATTTGGGGTTTAAACTGTACTTTACCTACCTAATAGCATTCAGTTATATGTAGTTTTTCTCTAGATGATACTGATTTACGATGAAAACATTTTTATTATTATTGCATGACTCTATTCATGAAATACTTAAATTTTTTTGTATTTTCTCCTAGTAGTGGAAACTTGTACTGAATATGATGATGAAATAAAGAAAACAACCTATCATCACCAAGCTGTAGCCGTTAACATGTTCTACAAGAATCAAATATTATGTAACTATCTATTTTTATAGTTCTATTTTTGTCACTATTGCTTATTTGTTTGTCTTTAATAATTAGCACTCATTACATAAGTATTTAGTTAACCATAGTTGATATTGTGTGAGATTCAAAAAATCAAGAATAAAAATCATTATTTTTTGTTGTAGCTTTTCCTTCTCTACTTTACACATTGCTCACCTCTTTCCCTGGTTGTATTTCGTCTTCATTCCAACTGTATGAGGATGAGAACTTTTTCTGCAAAAATAAAAATAAATCAAGCCCTGTAAAACAAGCAGTTGTATTGTAAATAGTTTTTTTGTCCGTTTCCGCCTTCCCTATAAGATCAAAATTACTAATATTACTGAAAATGATAATTGTGTGATGAAATGTAAGTAGTATGTAGAAAACTTAATACTGTAAACAATGCTAATCAAACTGTAAATGGATGAGTTTTTTTTGCTACGAGATACACAACGCTTGTGTCAGTGAAATGATTATTCCTACCAACAGGTGAGGTTACGAAAGTTCCTTTACTTTTCAGATTTAGAATTAAAGATGTGTGAAGCAATAAGGGATGGTTTAATGTAGTACATTTGTGAGAATGTCATACTTTATCTAACAAAAATACTTTTGTGTAAAAGATTGTGTGATAATGAATGATTTTTCAGCTAGCACATACTGCCTACACAAATGCAGATAGAACAGAATCATTTACACAAAAGAAATGTTTCATGAAAGAGCAGGTAGTCACAATGACACATTTTTACTGATATTTTATGTCACAGCACAACGTGAAACGCTATTCAGGGTGAAGGTACATACATTGTACACAATTATAACATATTTAGGAAGTTATATCATTTTGAATGAAAATACGCAAGTTTTTCTTAAAGAAATAAAAATACAATAAGATTTGTTAGCTCTTGGCACTTAAAAAATGTTTACCGACCGACTGAAATATTAATGCTTCATTCTGCTTGAGAACTACTAATGATAATTTATAAAATTTAAAAACACGATTCATAGAAACAAAAACAATGCATGTGGCACTCTTAAATTTTCAAGAAGCTTATAACACGAAAAATTTGATAAGTTGTTTTCGCAGAAACAAAGCCAAAACTACAGAGAAGTGAAAATCGCACACAAAACTTTCATTTAAAGCTCCAAGTTATTTGCTTGATACATAAAAAAAATCAGTTGCTGCTCCGTCTACTGAAAACATTGCGCAATTGCACAAAAATATTATTTAAACAATGTAGCAGCACTTTTACCAAAATAATTTGATCAATAATACAAACTGTTGAAATGAAACAATGCTGTGTATACATAAATTTTTTCTACCTTAGTTTTGTTCAAATAGCATTCAAAAAAATCTTTTTTTCATGACGAGCTTGTGACTTAAAACCTCAAAATGAATTTCATTATTGCCCATTTGGTTAGTTTTTGATGGATTCATATCATAGACCTACTCGTAATTAATAAACTTTTAAAAAGTATTAGTCATTAATGAAATGCTCAGCTTTTGCAACAATCATAGCATAGCAATATGTTTATTAAATTTAAAACCCTGCACAAACTGTAGCAGATTGATAGTTGCACTTAAGCTTACGGAACATATGAAGAGAACTACACTGAATTGTATGCTCAGGGCACACAAAGCAGTACTAATTATTGTAAAAATATTAAAACGAATTATTGTTATTACTACAGAAAAGTTAGAAACTTTAAAAAAGATGTTTAAAAGAGCGGGTTAGGATTTTACGAACCTTCATTGAGGACCGAAACGCTAAGGCAAGAGATTCTTCTGTATTTTTTCCTAAAGCTTTATAGAAGCTCATTGTGAGGGGAGACCATGTCATTAGGCCAACACCTGGATAAAATTAAGTCACGAGTATGATGATATATACATTTTTACCCTATACTCTGCGTACCATCAAAACATTTCACTAGTCTTTGACAAATATTGACAGACATTAAGAAAACTGAAAATACAAACCGATTTTGTTGTAAAGCTCCTGCATATACAGCTCAGGCTTGTCTCTACAGAAAAAGTGGTACTCAGCCTGTTCGGTAATCGGTGTAATGCAGTTAAATTGGCGACAGTTTGAGTAGGCCTCCATAATATCAACTGGAGTCCATTTTGATGTCCCCCAGTACATGGCCATTCCTTTGGTTATCACTTGAGTCATGGCTCGAACAATTTCTGAAAAAAATCGAATTCAGCAGCAAATGTGTTATCTTAAATTGGATGTTTTTCTAATTATTGCTTTCCCAGCGGTGGAAATTTTATGAACCGTTTGTGAATATTGTCATCTTGAGTGCTCAAAATAACATGGGGCAAAAGCTTTTCAATATTGTAGATTAGTTGATTGTCCAGTCCAATTGGTCTGGCCTTCAAATTTTGTTTTCATTCTGTGACTTGCACCACAAGTAGGTTTGATGACATTGTCTCTATATCCCTCGTCTACTTTCTCATTCTAAAGCGTGACCTAACCGTTTTCGTGATCTCAATAATGCAACAACTTGCCAGAATTGGGGTATGAGAATGAGATTGACGTGTTTGGCAGTGGAGCAATTCTAAAACATACATTTTGAAACATCACGTGCTTCATACGTGTAAAGGCATACGATCATTTTCTGGAATCGTATCTGCATGTTTAGTAAATGAAATAATGCCATTTATGAATTTAGACATGAAATTTAACATTTGCAATTTCATCTATATTGTCTTTCCCATAAAAGTTCCCATTTATGCATGAAAAAATCAAGGAGATTCAGAGTAAGTACAAATGATATTTCTTCCTTTACTAGTTTGCCATGCCATGCCACAATGCCATGAAATTTTCTAATTCCACTAACATTATAGCTATATTCTTAGCTCTTTAGCCCATGTCTTTGTGTCTACCTATTTTAGTAACTGACTTAAATTGCTTGTAATTTGCTCCAAATTCTTAAACGATATCTTTTGGGGCTAGTTGAGGAAGTGGAATATTCAAGACATTTTCCTCCACCTTCGAATATGTGGCCGACATATGTATCTAAAGCATATAGAAAAATTGCTCCCCGGACTCCTACGTGATAAATATTATCATCTCAGCCAAAAGTGTCCTCATGACCAAGCATACATCTATGCGTGCTGGAAAAAAGCGAAAGAATAGAAAAGAAGCTATTCGATGGTAATTCTTTAAATAATTGAACAGTATTCTAAGGTCAAAATAATGGCTAAGTATTATAGAGATAGTAATAAACGTTGAGCATTGTGTAACTTTAAACTTCTATTTCCCACTTGCTTGTGTAAGTACATTCTAAGTTTTTGTACACTTGCTTTCACATTCTCTACTCGCTACCACTATATATCGCACAGGTAATGAGACAGTCATAATAACATGAATTTTTTAAAAAGGTCTTCTCATGTCAGCCGGGGGTCAACCTACAAATTTCCTCATAAAAACCAAGTAGAACCGACAAGCACTTTAGAAAAACACATCCACGACCGATTACATCCTTTCTTTGTACACAGTCAAACTGCATATACCTCCATCCATTCTTTCACCTTTTAGCTTTTATTCTTTTCTTTCTGCTTTCTAACCACCATCATCGTCTTCGTAAGTATAAGTGAGTTGTGTGTGTGAAATGATTGGTTTATTTTTATAAGACAAGAGCTAAGGATAATATAGCCAAAAAGATGACAAAATGCTTTGCAAGTATAGTCACCGCTGTTCCGTGGTATGTGGTGGCACTATAGGAGAACAGTCTTTTGTTCTACAAATTACATTCAACCTTCCATATTTCTTCCAAGTGTTACTCTTGTTATTATTTTTCTTCTTATTGCCCTTGTGACAGTTCTACTATTATGACACATCGAATGACATAAAAATGCACCTATGCTAGATATTATTCTCTGGAGTAGCTGCTTCTAATCTTTCAGGCAGGGATGGTAAATATGAACGTAATTGTGTATACCCAACAGAGCAATATGTTATTTCATAAGTCGATTACGCCAAAAATTGCTTTTCTTGTTGAGCACTTGCTTTATATGGATTGATATCCCATTCTCTTATTCGTTTTTATACAAGTACAAGCAAACTTTTTTCTGTTTCTCATCCGTATTTATCCACGCACGGTACATTTTCTTCATATAACAAATGCATAACACGTACAAGTTGAAATAGTAGTTGTTTAAAAAAAAGTTCCATAAATATTGAGACCAGTTATATTTCCTGTGCTGAGTTTTTATCATGTCACATGCAATTTTTCTATTTTTCTACGTAGATGTATTATATTGCTTTTTGAACTTTACCTTCCATAGGGCACGTTGAATCCACACGGTGAATGATTACCACATCAATATACTCAAGCTGTAACCTTTCCAGTGATGCTTTGACACATTCAATGATATACTTGCGGGACAGTCCTCGCTCCTCACTCCTGAAAAGAATAAATAAGTAGCAATTAAGTCCGATCGTGTTCGCAACCAATAAATGAAGCAAAACTTTTATTCTCGATAGGAAAGCATTGTAAATGGGGTGAACTGGACAGGCGCTCTGCAACTAGCAACTTTTTAGTACGTATTATATATTGATTTGTTTGAAAGAGATTTCATTACTCTCAACTTCCTACCTACTACACAGTATTACAATAGTAAGCCATTGATATTCGCTTCTGTAGTTTCTTTGTAGCCCACCGAATTTTCCTCATTACTTTCTTTACGAGTTAAAAAAGCATTTTGAAAAGGGACTCGGATGCAAATATGAAAAAAAGAGTCGCTTACACTGCATCTAATTTTACTCATGAAATCTGTACTAAGCCCGAAGTTTAACTTGTTTGTTATTCTCTGAAATTTACGAATGCCAACCAGGTATGAAAAAAATGCGAATCTGAAAATGATGTAACGGTCCCGGGACGTTTAAAAAATAAAAATTCAAAAAATGACTCCTATCTGGTGTGAAAAGCTCTTTGGAGTAACACTGTCTGAGCCTTTTGCCGTCTTTACGCTCCTTTCTCCAACCTTTAGAAATTCCATCCGGATTTTGCCAATGAATTGAGCCAAAACTTTTGGTTTCTGAAAGCAGGCTATGAGAACAAGTTATCAGCCGTAATAATATACATTTCAACCGTGTGAGATTCATAATGATGATGATAAGTTAGAGGAGAAAGTTTCACTTCACTAGTCATACCTATACATTTAGTAATGCCAGCGGCGTAAAAACATTCTCCCCAAGGATAACGCCTCATCATCAGTCTTTATACTTACAAGTAGAGAAATAAGAAACAAGTAAAAAATACATGTATCATCTCTATTTCTCTATTTGGAGCAGCAAAAGCCTTCAACAAATGCATATAAACCAACATGCTTTAACAGAAGTATAAACTTTGTACGGGAGAAATACCACAGGCATTTTCCGGTGCATAACATTTTTCGCACACATAGGCAGATGCATTGCTTTTGGCCCAAAGGCGAAAAACGAAAATGCCAACAAGATGGAGCAGAAGAAGCACCAAACAAGCGCAGGAAGAAGAGAAGAAAATACATTCATAAATGATAAAAAAGAGGAAGATCCGGCTGGCTGCTTCTGGCAGAAATATCACCAAAACCCATTTTGTAAGTCAGGTCACATAAGATTCCACTTTCCCTGAAGCTTCTTGCAACAGCACGAACAATAGTTATTTCTTGTGGGATGAAGACTATCAAATAATAAAAAGGGAGTATGATTATATTAAAATGTCCCTATACTCGCATGATATCATCTTATCTTGTTATTACAAGTGACGGTTTTGAAGTGTCTGGATAAATGAAATGAGAAGAAAGAAGGACAAGATGAAACCCTACATCCGGCAAAAGTCATAGGACAGAACAGTACTCACAAACCATTTCCACTCTTAAGCAAATGTGAAGTATACTTCTTTACCAAAGATACCAAGGTAAAAGGGGTGCCACTAACAAGAACATTACACACAGAAACACCAGCAATAATGGTGAGAACTTTGGTGAGACAGCCTAACGCTGACACAAAATCACTATCATTCTTGCTAGTTCAAGAGACTATGTGCATAAATTTTATCCAATTGATCTTATTATTCTCCATAAAGCATGCCTTCCAAAGGGAGAGGAAGTTTAAGAACAATTTTTTCCCTCGTTGTAAATGCAAGACTGGTCGAAAAACGGAATGTTACTCGTCGATATCACTAACAGTAATAAACTGATTCCTCATTTTTTTTTTTGCAGTCCCAGGAATGCTAGACAGGTTCCTAAATAGTGTTATTCTTGAAGTGTTTCGACATAAATACAAGCAGCATAATATTATTCATCACTTTAAACGACTAGACAAGATAATCTAAGCGTTCTGAATAGTCTCAAGTATCTAGTTGTCCTGCTAAACTGAGGGAAAATAGAGGTATATATTTTTGCAAGTTGCAAATTAGCCTTTTACTCAAGGAGTGAGTGTGTATTTACGTACTGTGCTCAGAAACTGTACTTCAAATGAAAACCGCATGCTTTGCTAGCTTTACTACTTACTACTTTGTACATAGTTCCAACGACAAAAGGATTAGTTAAGAGGAACATGAACTCTGACAATCTTCTTAAGTATCTTTCTTTGGAAACTTTCTCTTCATCCAATTTTGCGAGGAGAACGTGTCCTATGGGGCCAATCAAGCATTTAAGGATACATATCAGAGAGAAGAGGCAAAGAGGATTTGAAATGATGAGTAGTAGGTAAAAAAAATAATGTCATTGTCTTTTACACATGTTCTTTACTATCCTCTTCTACGTAGCAGTTACTTATTTTTGCCAACAAATTGGGTAAATTATGGAACACAAACGACCATATTATGTGCCTGCTGTACTCAATCCAATCCAATATTAGTGCGTTCGGAGACAATGCTACTACTACGATGGAAGAAGGAAGTGACAGGGTGAAGCAGTATTATTACCGTAAAATATATCACCCAATCGCTCTAAGTATCATTTTGAGCGATAAAGAAAGACCGTTCTTTATTGCTTGGCTATTATTGAGGGAGAGAGAGAGAGATGAGGATTCCCACGTAGGGAAAAGTGTTCAAGGAAGACAAGAGAGGTAAAAGTTTTGATGGAGTTTGAGCCTTTTCTTCTCATTCTCTACCTTTTGTAAATCGTGCACTTCATATGGGTGACCAATAGCCTATGTACATAGTCTACGCTTTATTAGTAGTTTTTCTCTCTTGTGCAGTTTGTAGTGTCATAGAAGATGACAAAAGACCTGTTTGGTTTTATGTGTGGTTTGAGGGATTACACCGGATGAACTTAAATTGGCTGTGTGAGAGTGAACATAAAGGCTTAACAGATGATTAAAGTTGTTTCAAATGACAGAGGATGAGTGGTAGAAGGGAAGATGTCGAAAATTAAATGAAGTTGTATTACAACCAGTCAATGTACTGAAGTGGCAAATGATTTACTGAAGAATAATTCCCATTTACACGACACGGTAAAAATAAGGTAAAATTGATCGTATTGAAATGCATATTAAAATTTTGATTCCTTAAAGACAAGTTTTCGGTGTCCAGAGAAGTTTTGTAAACTCTTTTACTCAGACTACATTTGTCAGAAAGCACTACCAATTAATCAATAGAAATATTTACTTTTGAATTCAAAATATCCTTGAAGTAATTTTTAAAAGTGACATCACTCTAAAGGAAAGGTAATGGTGATAATTTTATAGCCCTGCTAACTGCCTTGTAAAAAACACATTTTTCTGGACTTAAAATAGTTAATACAGAGCTGCTCATGCTGCTCATTGAAAATGTTTTTTTTTTTTGCATACGGGTCGATTCAATGAGAAACTTTGTTTAAAACCATGCTTGCACATAATTTGCAAAAGCATAACATGTACACAAGACATAATTATTTCTACACATGAACTTCTATGGTACTAGTTCTTCTATAGTCAGTTCTATAGTCCAATTTTCGAAATAGAGAATTAAAATATCAAAGTGAA
>JAHZMZ010000243.1:0-15560 GCA_027743805.1 Lepidocyrtoides sp. E14
CCGGCTTTTCACTCTTATGCACAGAGAAGGATATGGAAAGTTATCTTTATATTTTTAGTTTCACATTATGTAATAAAATGTTACAATAAAAAGAGTTAGTACAGCATTATCGACTCTACCTCCACAGTCAAATTAGAGGTTCATAGAGATGTTGTAGCATTGGTATGGTGTTATTACTGCATGTATTCACAAATATGAAAGTATTTTAACAGTTTTTGTGGAATGCTGTACAGTACAAGCTGTTACAAAGTTACTACCTTTACGTCCTCCTAATGATATTATACCTTACGTGTATGTAATGTATGCTTACGAGCTATGTTGTACATGCAATGACAATCTGAAAATTGATATTGATATTGACTTTATTGTTGTCTTGTTCAGTGACAACAAAATATACTGATTTCCAACTGCAAGACACTAAATAATGTAAACATAGTTGCCTATAAGTATTCACAAAACTGTTAACATTCCGAAAAACAGACAATCAGTAAAGGCAGACTAAATTGTAAACCATTAATCATAAACCAAATCCGTAAGAGCATTATAAAATACTTATTCAGGCCAAGACGTAAACGTAATCATAAGTTAGAAATACAGAATAATATCATGTTGCATTGTCAGAAAATACATAGGTTAGATATAAAGTACGTACAAATGTCATGAACTCCATTGATGAATTGTACATCAATGCATGAACTCAGAAAGTTTAGTAAGAGGAAATTCGCCTATCAAAAACATACTGGAAATTAGTGGAAATGTCTTGAGGTTCAAACATGACTCTTAAGTTCTTATCTATATTTAATTCTTACCCGGACAAAAATAGCTTTGTTGAGTACAGACCACTGACATCATATCACGCGGAAGATGTAAAAACTCATCCTACAAAGATGGAATGCTAGGTGAAACAAACCGACTAAGTTTATGCCAAGTACTTTTTGCTGAAAATTTAATTGGTTTCCCCAACTAAAATTCTATGAACTATAGTGAGAAATGTACTTAAAGTAGGCGTGCGTAAATATATAATTACTCATACGATCTTGTGCTGTATGTATTGTTTCAAAAGAATTAAATTATTCAAGGTCACAGCTGGAAAATCTGGTATCATAATATTTATTTTCATCTGCACTTAAACTTTTTAACTACTGAAAATACCCAAAATTAATTGAACCTTGTAAAAAGTGCTGACAAAATATTCCATGCAGTTAATTTTATTGACTTGTATCTCTCTTCAATTTTATTTCCGTATGACATCAAATCGAATGATTTTTTAAAACCCTTGTTGATTGAAGCGGAGTAAATAGTAAATTAAGCAAAATTTTACACTGAATATTATCAGAAAACTACATTTGCACGGTGGGGCGTAATTTAGAGAACTGACATCTAAAGGGATCCGTAGAGATTTCACAAATTTCCTTACAGTTAAATTTGAGTACGCCTCAATCACATAAAGTACTTTGCCATTTTCCGAAACTGCAATGTCATGTGGAGTCTCCACTCTTTGAACATGTTTCATGAATGAATTCAAATGCTCAAAAGAATCGTTAGTTGTAGGAACTTCAGTAAAATGAAAAGAATTTATAAAATGATAACCCGTTTGACTGACCAATATTTCGAAAACTTTCGATTCTCCCGTTGGCAAATGCCCAATAACTGCAAAGAGCGTACCGTAAGGTTCCTCTAAGGAACAACAATGCTTTGACGGAAAAAATTCCACACTGAGCAACATTTCCCTTGTCCTTCCAAATTTTTCGTACGAAATTTCATATAAAAATGTTCCATTTTCATGGAAGCACTGAACTCGTCCATTATTTCGATCAGCAACAAAGATTAGTGGTGCTGGGCTAAAAAGTGAAGGATGGGGACAGTTGCTGTTATTATGCAGCTGTGCGATTGTAACGGAATGAGTGACATTAAATTCAGCAAGTCCTGAAGACCAAATTGAATTTGAGGCACCAGCCCCAAATTCCCCATGGTATATCCCGTGCTTGTCAAATTTTACAATCCTGGAGTTGCAGTATCCATCTGCCACAAAGAAATCTTGGGTGCTGGATAAAACCGCCACATTAGTTGGACTACAGAAGTGAGAGGGTCCACCCCCTGAAACAAATCTTTCTCCAAGTTCGATTTCAGGGTAAGTCTTCCAGAGACCGTTTCCTGGATCGTACATGAACTGAATTTAAAATATGTTTTTGTTCATGGTATGGTAAACGAGGATCAAAAGGCAATTGAATTGAATTGAGTCTTTAGCAGTAGTCACCTTAAAGACTTGATGGAGTTTTACATCTGTGATGAATATATCTCTCCCTGAAAACTCTAATCCATGAGGCTTATAAAAAATATCGCGTCCCCAGGTTGCCAATATCTTTCCAGTAAGAGAACTTAAAATCATGATTACGTCCTCTTGAATAATATGATAACTAGTATTGCCTTGTAGATTTGTAAACGACCCTCGATGAAGAACCACGATGTTGTTGTCGCCGTCAACTGCAACGGCAGAACCATACTTTTGAAGGGACTGAACTGTTGTAAAGTCAGGCCATACTTTATCAATGGAGAAAGTAGAAAGCTCGGAAAAGTTGGAGTCACATTTTGCAAATGTGTTAAAATTTTGGCAAATAAACATTGATAAGAAAACACTAATTGAATACTTCATTGCGACACTCAAAAATGTTTACTTGCATTGAAAAAGTACTTTTATAAACACAAGTAATTTTAGTATCCCGCACCCAACCAGCATACTAACAAATGAGTCAAACCAATGTGAATTTATACATGAATGGGATCAAGACAAAAAATATTTCGTCGAAAACAAGCCATAATAAGAAAGATTAATGTTACCTAAAAGTATCTGGTAAGTAAAACACTCCATAATAATATTCCATTAACGAAATTCAAGTTTTTTTTGTAAAAAATCAAGTTGTATATTTTTTATTTCAAATAAATCATTAATATTTTACATTAAAGTATGCACGCCCACGAACTTAAGTCAATCGCTTGATTTGTTCAATCAACTGTTCTGATTTCATCCAACGCAATAGCGTCCGCAGCCTTTGGATTTACTTGATGCGGGTTCGGAAAATCTTGTGAGGCTTCCCTGGTTGGTGACTGAAAAGAAGGCAAGTGAGTAGGTGGTTTTAGACTTCATTTTGCAATACACACAATCGAAATGAATCGATATATTTGTTAGGATTCATTTTAGGTTTCTCTTACCATTTCAAAGTTATCACAAGATTTCTTTCGGACATAAATATTAATCGCAAACACAATAATCATTATTCCAACTACAGGTATAAGCATTATTGGAAAACCTGATCCATCCAATAAAGACGACATTTTCAACTTTACTGGTAAATATCACTGCCTGAATATGGACCGATCGGGACTGTTCTTGAGAAAAGCACATTAACACTCACATAGCTGTGTAGTATATCTGAAATCAGAGCTTTTGTGAGAAAAAAAAATATATTTTTTTGCTCCTACAAAAATATTATGATTCAACTATTTGTAATCAATGATCATCCCAGTTAGTCACTCGTTTAAGCATTATTAAAAGCGCACGTATGTAGTATGTGTAAATTAACAGTTCCGCACAAACATTGGTAATATTCAGTGCTAAACCCAACCACTAGATTATAATATCGCATGCATTACATTTTGCATGAGCTCATGCAAGCAAGCAGAAGGATAATATTTTATGAAAGCCTTTTTTAGCATTTCAATTAGTTTTGTAGCTTACGTACCTATTAACCCATATATATCAGCTACCAGAAAATAAAACCACAAAAAGAACTATTATGCCTGAATGTGTTACACCACCAATACCACCACCTTCCACTTCCCATTATTCTCCATTATTCTCCACCTTTCCATTTTAGAAGACGTAACGATAAAGCCAAAAGCCGTAATATTGCCAATTGTCATTCTTTGAACGTTTGCATTGCATTGGCATTGTCAGATTTTATCATTGTCTCTGCTTACTCAAATCAACAGCAGGTGAACTGTAGCTGTGTACGCCCAGTTTTAAATGATGGAATGGAAGTTTTTAGACTCTTAAAAAGTTTAAACAAACTTACAACTTTCATTAAATACAGCTTGGCATAATAATGCTAGAGCAATTATTAGCACGAATATATAGCTGATGGACGACGGTAAACGCTTCAAGTCTCAGCTTTGTCGCTCAAGATATTCTTACACTTTTTTTTAGCGACTACGACTATCTGAGAATAAATATGCACATACATAGTCGTGCTTTTTTAACTTAACATGCTGTTTTTATAGTTCCTCGTGAATGGTTGAGCCAGAGTTCACTGCGAATACAAGTTATACATGCTTGCCCATTAATATTAGCGCTTAAACTTTTGTCTTTCCATTCTTCAAGTCCCACTTAAGTAGTGTGCTTGTGCTATCGCGATTATTGTAAGCAATTTTTTGGGAAGTCGGTTAAAATTTATGCTTTAAATATACAAGGATATATGGGATACAACGTGGATTTTGCATAAGTGTATTTGCTATACGTCTGTTGAAGAAGACTTGTAATGCTTCAGTTAATAATACTCCAGCCTCGGGCGCAAAAGATTGAAGGACAGTTCTTATTTACAGACATTGTTATAATGCAAAAATGTGTTTACGATTGTAAATTCGATAGGCTTTTTTTTCCACAAAAATACACACAATTTTATGAGTTTTTTTTAAAGCAGACTCTATCTCTACTAGAAGAATAATATGTATTTGTTCCGCGAATGGCTTCGTTTCTTCCCTTTTTCATTATTTTTTTACTTCCATGCGTATTGTTATTTTCTTTATTTTTATTACTTATTTGTCAGCTTTTGCAGCGCACATTACGTTTGCATACACAGGTTAATAATATGTTTGTATAAGATGAGATTGTGTTAGATAATCGATACAATTGTGACTAGAAAATTTCTGGCTGCGTCATTGTTAGCGAAGCTAAACCATCAATCCAGTGGATTTTCCTTCTTCTAATGCACAGTTAAATGCTAACATATTATGCATTGCGGAATAATAACTTCTTTCCCAACATATATAACTTGAAATATCAATACAATTGAAAGGAAAATAGTAAATAGCAGGAAGTGTAAATGGCAATTTGTTTACGAAATTTTTTCAGCTAATGTAAGTAAACGACCGTCTGTGTTCTCATATCATACACTATATAGACACCAAAAATACAAGAGGAGTAAGTGTAAATGGCAATTTGTTTACGAAATTTTTTCAGCTAATGTAAGTAAACGACCGTCTGTGTTCTCATATCATACACTATATAGACACCAAAAATACGAGAGGAGTACGATTTTATATGCACATTTCTAGCTCTTTCTTTGAAAACTAACAATTAAAAAAATATTAGTGATATGCTATTATTTTCTACTTTGTGTCCTTCATGCATTAAACACTCTAATTTTGATTACTTTTACATGCATGCTGTTTTCACAAAACTATCTCCAACTAGACAGCAGGGAAAATTGACTATTTTATGATATCTACTAAGTCAATAAAAGTATCGTTTTGTTCGAGTAGCTGGCTGACCAGGTGGGTCACCTCCGCCCTTATATTTGTCATTATATTGAGCTGATATTGGACTAATTTCGCCATCATCAATATTGCTTCCTTCAAAATCCGGACGAACTGCGCCCTTATTATAGTTCCTTTGATACCGTGCTCTAGTATTTGCCATTGCCAATGTCCCATTGATTGCTGCTATCTTCGCTAAAGACTCCATGGCCAGTCGCCACTGTTCTTTTTCTGAACCATCTCCCAAGGTCTAAATGCAATTTCAACATTTCCATTTGAATTTCTTTATTAAAATCTTAATAAAGGAGAATGAAATAGTCATCTTATGTTTAATAATTATGATGAAATAGACATATTTCATATACTTGACTCTTTCTACACAAGCATACTATCGCCACGAAAATTGTCAGGATTCCACATACAATTAGCGACCAGGTTGTGATTTGTGAATTTACCAAAATGTTGATGAAATGGTTATGCATTGACGCACTCTTCCTAGAAAGCCCCAAGGTTCCATAAAATGAGCAATTAGACTTCATGTAAATACGATGTGTATGGATGGATATACTTAAATGAATCTAATAAAAGTCATGGTTGAAGAACAGAAATCTCTGAGAGAAAAATTGAATTCATAGAGCGAAGTCAGCAGCGAATTCTCTCTCTTTGGTCTCAGCAGCAGTAGTCTCTTTGGTTCACGAAATGGAAGGCTTATATTTTGTTGTTGAACAGTACACAATCTTGAATCTGTACTACAGATATAATTTCATGATATGATCGTGGTAATGGAAACATCTTCAAAATAGGAGGAACTTGCAAATTTTCTGGTGTAGAAAAACGGTGAATGGTAAGGCTTTATAAGACAACATACTGGGTCAATCAGATCACCATTACAAATGGCGAAAAGACTTTGTGTTTATTTTATGCAATGTCCTTTCCATTACGGTTAAGAGATGGGGCTTATCAGGCTGGGGGAGGAGGTGGCGGTCTTCCTTTTAACGAAATTTGATTTGTTTCGAAATAGTTAACTACATTAATTACACATTATATAAGCAGTTTTTAGATACGATGATGCGATAGCACTCAAATATGCGTATAGTAAACACACAACTCAATCACTATGAGGGAAATACGTAAAGATTATAAACGGAGAAATAAACGGACGGATTACTTTACCACGTTAGAGGAAGATGTAGACCTACGCATTGTAGGAGCGCGAGCGGTGTTATGGAAGGCTTTATTATATAAAATGAATAGGATAGAAAGTTTAAAGCTACGTAAAGTAAAGAGCCTATATTCTATGCAACAGACTGAATTGCACCATTTGCCCCTTTCGTCACCTTACTACAAATCAGAAAATTCACAAATATTTACACAGCACAACAATTAATCAATCAATCTTAAATATTTTCGAAATATTCCTTTATTCCTAAACCGTTTGAAATAAATTATTGCACTCAATATTTTTTGGTAGATAAGTCTTAAATTTCGGAGGAATGAATGTAATGTCACAACCCCCAGAGTCAGTAAATAGTCCATTCATCACATTATCGGCATACGGTTGCCCCATAAATGAGGCAGATAAAAGAGATTTAGGAAGTGTTGCATAATCCCAGGTGACGTGGCTTGACCCGAATTAGTAGTCGAGGTTGAAGACGTTAGCGGTGACGGAGTGCCGTTTGAACTACCCCTTCCTCCCCAAAGATACCTAAGTCATTATAATCATGTTTGTATACACATAAATATATTGGCAAATGAATGGATTTATCATCAAGACTAATTATTAGAAAGGAGGTCATGCTACTAGAAAAGTCTGTTATAAGAAAAGATTTATTTAGTAAGTACTTTACCGTTATAAAAATCAGTGAATCACCATTTATACTTATCAAGAAGCTAGCTAATTTTCAACAGCAATATGCCTTACACTAGCGAATGTATCACAATCTCTTGCATAAGAATAGTGTATAGAAAATTAAAAGCTTTCTTGAAGACTACAATGTACTGGGATACGGATTACCGGACAGGAATGTATTTTTGTCACAAATCAACACGGACTTTGGTTAGTTTGAAAAAATTATTTGCTGTATGCAGGACAATTCTGAATACAAAATTTACGAGTGAACGGCTTGGTAGAACGTAACAGTTACTACAAGAATTATTTAAAATGTAGGTTTTTCAACATTTACATACTTTGGCAATAAGTGACTTTGAGTAATATTATTATTACATAAATCTTTAAAGTACATAATACACTGCCCCGTGACGTGAATAACAAATTAAAGCATCATTAGACTTCAGTGAAGAAAATAGCTAGCAGACAAGTAGTATTGAATTGTAAGCATCATTTGGACGTGCTAGAAGTTACAGGAAGATGGAGATACCTCGCAACGAATAGTCGAAAAACCTTATTAAGGTTTGCAATGGTGGGAAAGTGAAGAGCATCCCTGTTGTCGGACGGTTTATGCCAAACACTTGGAAATGGAGATGGGATAAGATGAAGAATATCAACTCCACGCTGCAGGAATGGAATATGGTCATCCTCAATACCGCCAAAGTGCTGGCGAGATTGGAAAATGGACTGTCTTGTTGAACCACTCCAGAATTTAGTGCGTTTCAACTGCTGTTCCGTTTGAACAAGTGCATTATGCCAATGGTTGGTTTCTTGGAAGAAGCTGTACAGCTTTGGATTCGATGTTCCCAAAAGATCTAATAAGACTAGCATATCCTAAATTGTAAAAAATATGAGAACTTATTATTCCCAAGAGTCAAGCAGCTCGTTAATGATTTTGGAATAGATTTGCTTTTAGCGACTTTTGGATTGACGTCAACATTACCATGCGATGAAGCAATGTTGTTCCCTCTCGATTGTTAGGAGGATAGGGAGTATTGCCCCATTTTGTTGCTAAATGTCTAGAACCATATAATGAATCGGTTGCTGTCCAGTACTGGAATGCTTCTTCCCCATCAAAGAATAAAAATTGGAGAGTAACATTTTGTTGGCTATTCTTATGTTCAGTCAGCATATTTTGCATTGTTGAGGCCATGTGTAAAAGCATTGCACAAGGTACAGCCGAGTCTGTTGCCCCAATAAAGGAGTCATCGTCAGAATACTTGGAATCGAAATGACAGGCCAGGACCAGCCTACGAAACAAAAATATACGATAATCAAAACGCCTCAAACATTGAATTTTCTAGTTCATACTGCAAGTTTATGCTATTCAATAAATTACATTAATATACATCAGTGTTAAGTGTTAACATTTTAGATGAGAATCATGACAGGTGACAAGGCAGCATAATAGATGCCAGTTGTCATTACGCAAGCAGATTCAAGCATTGTTCATGCAGATATTATTATCGATACCAAAATGTAATAAACACATGCAGAGTTTAAAACATTAGCTAATATAAAAAACCAAAAAGTGCATAACTACTATATTGTGTAGAATGTAGAAGCGCTTTTAAAATGCCAGTTTTGTTTGATTCCATAATGCTACATGAAATTGATTCTGATTCATTATTTTGTAAGAATGGCTTTACTTTACTAACGCATGATCATACTTCTTAAAATTGGACAAAACTTTTTACCTTCGTGGTGTATCTGGATTCAAAGTAGCAATGATATTTTCAAATGGCTTAACACCATGAGGAGTGTTGTCTTGAAAGGCATCTGTTTCAATGTCCCATCCCAAACCACTCATATGGGATTTAATAAACTGTATGAAAAAAACATAGGGTTGAGTTACATGCATACTATATACAACTTTGGTTAACACGGATCTACATTTTTGTAAATGATTTAATTCAATATTTATGCTAACATTAACGTGTAGGATAAATTACCTCTTTGACTTTCACATGGTTTGGCGTACCAGGGACTCTTGGAATGAGCATTGGGTCAAGCAAAGGTTCAAAAGGCACATTACTTCCAGCCTGGACTAATTCCTGGAAGGTTTCAGCATCCAATTCTCTCATTTGGTGATAAAACTGTGGAATTTTGTAACAGAATTTGTGAATAAGCATTTTCATGAAACATGTATTATGATGAACAATAATAATTAATTGCTTTCTATGTTTTATGTCATAAGTTGTTGCTCCTAATCAGAGAAACAGTAGTTTAACTAACTAACTAAATTAAAATTTTATTTTTAACCACGTTGGCTACCCAGAGACAGAAAAGGCCACAAAACTGACATTTTTACATATTTACAAACATACATTAATTATTATACGTACATACGTGTTTGTGACTTTGGAGGTGTGGGAGTAAGAATGAGTTTAGCAGGTTATTTATGGAGGAAAGCTGTCCTTTTCCTTACAATGGGAAAGGGCTATGTGATGAAAACGATTGGTAAAGTTGTAATAAAACATACACACTACACAAGAAGATAGAAGAAGCGTGGGTGTGTGGGCAGTGAAAACTTTTTTCCAAGAGCTTCTAGACTTAATTCATAAGATTAGTACCTATTTCAGGATTTTGCAAAGTATCCTGCATGACAAGTGTACACTATGTACCTACAAGAAGTCTGGACTTGAGAGGAGTGGCTATTGCAACATAATATAATAGTATGTAATACCTAGACGGTAGAATTATTTCCAAGTTCTGCACTGTCATATTATTCTTAGAATAGCTACTCTAGGATATCCGATCTGACACAAAGAGGGCAAGCCTGCCTAAATTACAACAGGTTGTCAGTATACATTTTAAGGCTTCTACTGTTCCTTATTGATTGGAAAGGGAAAAATCCCAAATGAACAATTTCATTGATTGAAATAGCTTGGTATATTACATGAATATGCATAACTCATAATTATGCATCAGTGTACTCGTCTCATAAGTTATAACCATCTGAACAATCCTCTGATTATACGTCGTCGGCGAAATGCACTGTGATATGATATAATACATACCTATGGGATTTCTCATACATTTACTAAAATATGTTTCTACGTGGTAATTGACAGATCACACTACGACAAGACGATAAACTCAAGAGAGTTTGAAATGTTTGTGGGATTATGCTATTCGATAGAGTTCCGATAGTCACCCACCAATGGTGGACCATCACCACCACCATAATTGGCATGTGTTTTCTTTGTCCCTACGTTGTTATTTTATACGAATGACTAGTTGAAAGTAGAGACTTGTACTTCAGGGATGATGAACATGATATGTATACCCATTTCGGATCCTCCCACAAAGCGTTGATAAAGAAAATATGAATGTAGGTATAAGCGTTTTTATTGAATAATTGTAGCTCACCCCAGCGGAATTAACATCATCATCATATACTTGAACGATATCCTCATTGTCCACATCATCATACCAATTATTGTTATTGTATCTATCATCATCGTTATAATACTGATCATCCGAAGAGTCCTGAATTTCTTTGAAAATATCCCGATTACCATCATAGTAATCCTCATAGCTATTCGTTGCCTCATCATCCACCTTTCTTTGAAACTGAAACTCAATAAATCTGAATCATTTCAAATCGATTAATAGCTGCGTGTACACATGTACACTTGGTAGCTGTTGGATTCGAATTATCATTATCATACAGTAGTTGTTTCTGTCAGACTTGATGCCCGGGAGAAAGGTTAACTAAATGAGCCCGACTCATACTGTAAATTTAGTAAATTTAATCCTTTTCATGAGAGTCAGCAAAAGTTATATGCATGTAGTCATGAGTCATTCATTATAGTGACCGGAGATTGATGGTGTTATGAGTCATTCGTGCCTTTGTATGATTTTTGGACTGTCCCGATTCGTTGAATGACAAAAAGTTATTAGATGAAATATGCTCCTTGTGTAAAATTACTAACTGATGGTTTACTGAGCTCGCTAAAAGTCATCGTTTTCAAAAGTACGTTGGCAAAATACAACATTTAAGTTGTAACAAGTGTATCAATATTAGTGTGCGAATTGTAAAACATGTCAGCAAAATAGATCTAGTGGACACATCAAAAATGAAGAACCTGTTGCAGAGCCTGCAATGCAGACCCGTGCAGTTCTGCATGCATTTTATCACAGCAAAATTCATGGTTTGCCAGTGGTAAATAAAAAATCGTGAGAGTTCCTTGTGTGTTCAATCCCAATTCCCAAATATTGCTCTATGAAAAACGAAATTTATAAAGATTGATGTATTTCTTGCAAACTCACCTTTTCTTCTGTCCATTTATTTCTAACAACGGGTCCAGCTTGCTTTTGTGAAATCACCAAGTACATAACACTTGGCAATACCACAAGAACGCCAAGAAAAACATTTCTGCAAAAATTGGATCGCATTTTCTTCTTGGCCTTTGAATCGTCGCCACTTTCACAATTTCCGTTGTTGCTATTTGCACTGCTAACGTCTAGATTATGGTATTTTCTTCTTTGTTTCGCCAGGTTGAATAATTTGCTATTTTCTCGCGACCAAAAAAATCCCTACTCAATCGAGTTCCCCATCCACACAGTCAGAGTTTACACGTCACGTTTACCTGTTACATTGGAAAACACGAAAACAGTTAGAAATGGAAAACAAATAATGTTTCGTGCCATTTGTTACGCATAATCTTCATGCGATCAGATTAGATGCGATGAAATGTGCATGGATACATTGATGTCTGTACCTAAGCTATCTTTTTACTGATAATAGCCACCAATTATTGTTTAAGGCAAACACATGCCCGTCGTAAGTGAAAATGAATTGATTCTATTGACCTGACCAACTTCCAATTCACTTCACACTCTGAGCCAACAACCACTCTCCAGTCTGTATCAATACAAACTGAGCTATTTCTGCTGCAATCTTTTTGCTTTTAATAAAAGCCTCTAGACTTTCTGCTATGCTGTTGTATGTACCACTAACCTCTACTCCTAATCATTTCATGGAGCAAATCATACCTAGTTCCTTCAACCAACATCAGCAAAGGCCCATAGTACGGGCCCCGTACGGTAAATGTTCCATGAAACCTACGCACGTAATAATTGTGACCGAGTCTCTCAGAGAATTCGGCTAGCAGTATTTCTCACACTCACAACGGTGACATAAATAAGAAAGACATACATTGGTTGGTTACATGCAGTTTGAATGAAAATATGAGTGGGTTGCCGTGTAAGCGACAGGAAGAAAAGTGCGACTAGTGCGAGAAAACCGAGCAAACTGGCACATTCAGTGCGCACGAAAGGAAATGATTTTTCGGTGCGATGCAACGCAGGTGGTCGATAGAAGCCCAGAGACACAAGGGAATAAGATGCCGGTACTTATTTCAAAACAGCTATTGGTGTCGTGTCATGTGTCAATTTTCAATTCATTAGCTTCAATGAGAGGAAAAAATGCTCCATAAATCTTATTATGTTATCATGCACTACCATCAGTCCTACTACAGTAGTGGGGCTCCTCCTACACAGACTCTTGTCGTGAGTTTTCACTCGTACTTGGAATCTCACGATAGCAATTATTCTACCTCCTCGTTTCTACACACTAATTGTGAGTATTTTGTACTATGCCACAGAATAAAGACACTATGAAATGGGATGGGTACGACTAGTACGACACATGCTGAGGTTTATACTTACTTATACAGCTTTTCCGCTTATAGAGAGAGGCGTAGACTTACGGTGGCCTGCCTGTCAAGACATTGGGGAGGAAATAAATACTTGATCTAACTAAATTTTAGTTACTAAAATATCGTTCGGTCTAATTCCAATAATCACTGAAGTGCCACGTGATGAGACATAATCCTGCTTAATAAAAAAATATAGTAAACACCTGTTGCAATGATGCACAAAAAAGATAAATTATACGACAACCACGCACAATAAGTGACGAAAATAAAGAACGTAGAACGACATGGTTTTTACACTCGAATACCACACAGTGTTGTTACTGTCTTAGTTTTCAGTATCCATTTGCTCTCTCTCTCTCTCTCCCTGAAAAATTCTATATTCAACTGAAAATAAAATGTTTAAATGTAAAAGTCAAGACAAGAAGAATCTATAATCCGAGCAGTAGTACTGCAATATCTGGCTAATATCTGCTAATTGACCAAGTGACAATGATAGATCTTAATGGGCTTCTTGCTTCCTTAATTAGAGTACTAAAAACTATCATTAAATGCCATCAAACGCCAATGTCATGCCTAGTGACAATAACTTAATGACCAATTAATTACTATTTATAGTAGACAAAATGGGTAAATAAAACAGGCAGGTGTGTGAGTGTGTATTTACAACAGGTGTGGCCGTTAGTTATGAAAGATTGAAATCATCACCTCATGTTTATCGTATTTGTATAAGAACTTATACTAATAAATTCAAAATATGAGTCCAATGTCCAAACAATTTCAATCGCCCCGTTTAGAAGAATATTTTCAGTTTTGGTGACGAGTGGATTAATTCTACACACAAAGCTACTACGAAATTGTAGGCTATAGTCAAATCGTCATTTCTTTCTAAGTGGCTTTTCAAATTTCTCTCATTGCCCCAAAATGTCTTTACATGAATTAATTACTACTAAAAATATAATTTTATATTGATTAAGAAGAGGTGTGAGACAATAAAATGCTATCTCGGTAGCACAAAGCAATACTAATATGTACCACCAAGATTGGAAATATTATTTTCTACAAAACCTACTTCGGCCTAGCTATGCTAAGATTTTGTGTTGAAAATCAAATCCATGTGATTTAAAATACTAGAGGTCAGTACATGTAAGTTAAAAAAATTTGCAAAAAAAATGCAAAAATAGGAATGTGGTCCGGCTATATTGCCGAGGCTGATGGAAGGAGGACACTCTCCGGTACAGTCTCCTTACTGCAATGGAGTGAGATACCAGATCAACGTAATCGCCCCAACCACCAGGACTCCCCAGCTCAAACCATCCACACATTCCGACTTGCCTAGAAGCTGGCATTACAGGACTACGCCACGAGTCCCAGTCGAAAATGTAGGCGATAAAATATCATATTTCTCTTGCAAGTCCCAGTTCGATTCTCGTCAACACTATCAACACTTTTTGCTTGCTAAAAATGATCCACTTACTCGTATGTGTACTACGTATATGTATATTAACGTGCGGCTACCTATATAGCTTATCATCATCATGCCTGCTTAGGTTACCTACGTTCGGTCTATTTTATTATGTGATGATTGTATGTATGTATGCATGACGTAGTAGCAGTAAAGCAAGTGGCAGAACACGAACACACTGCATTGCATTGCAAAATTGCAAGGCATATCATACACTACACACACAGAAAGACACAATAGACAGGTAAATACTAAATACACACATGTAGGTATTTCTCCTTCTGGTTTCAATTACTACGCTGAATGTTCATTTCGTCTACTCACTTTTGTAAAATCAGTTGTCCAACAAACTCAACGAAAACTCAGTCACACTAAATCACATAATTTCACAGGATATTTTATATATAAAAAATTACAAGCACTTTAAATTTTTAGGTAATTATAAACTCTTAATTATTATGGATGAACGAATGTGCATAATGTGGCATGAAAAAGTGTTGTGAGTTTTGTAAATAAAAATGAGACAGCGATAATTATTGGAAATGAACAACTGAATAAACAATTGCATCTGCATACATACATACAGTAAAAAGGTATGTTCAGTGTTCACTCACGATAAAGTAGATAAATGTATACCTAGATATCATTTATGTGAATTTTATGCACAAAGTCTTCCTGGATTGTTATGATTGGTCAGCTCAAGATAATCAATCTAAGTGATCAGCGTGATAAAAATGTGCTGTTAGTGGTGGTAATGATAAAAGTTTAGCATAAAAAATATAGATGTAAAAACACAAATATACATGAATGCAATTTTGGCTGGAACAAAAACTTATCACAACAACCCAATCTAAACATGTACATCAATACTACATGATTACCTTACTACTTGTTATTAAAGCTTACCTAAACAAAAATAATGTCCTGTAACACCGTAACATATATTATTACCAATAGTAAAATGTTACTGCTTCTTTTCTTCACTGGACTGCATTACTATGTATATATTGTA
>JAHZMZ010000244.1:0-12518 GCA_027743805.1 Lepidocyrtoides sp. E14
GCAAAAATGAAAGCATTGGAGCCATAATCAATTGCCCATTTTTTTCGCCTAAAAAATGGCACCCTCTTACATTCGCCATGTCTTGGATTTGGATGAAACATTTTGCTCTTAAAATCAAAATATTTTTTTTTTGCAGCCAATCCATATGAACAACTTACTTAGAACACTGACGTCCACAGCTTCACGAGTGAAGCCAGGAGCATTAATCTCAAAAACGGCATTTTTTCCAAAGCGAACGTGACGAACGGGATCTCCGCGTATCATCATCACGTCACTTGACTCTTGCTGGCGTGAAGAATCCATGATTGAATCTGTTAGGCCATCTGCTTTCTCTGAAACGTTTACGCGCCACGGGCTTCCTGCAAAATACAAATAAGACGCATTTCTATATGTAGTTTCATTTTCAAAATAAGTTGTTGTAATGCAACCATATTTTTAAGGCTGGTGGATTCAGCGTCAATCAACACATTAAAAATTAAGCAGTAAAAAGAAGAAAATCATGGACTGCTGAACATTTTTATTTAACTCAACTTTCTAAGCAGGTAAAGATGAGATTATAAATATACTTTTGTAAAAGGAAAAAGTAAAGTAGTATTAATAGATTCTCATGTGTTCCATATCTCTCTTTGATCGACACTTGACACCGTGTAATATATGCAAATGATACAACATCCGTAAATAATTATCATGATGATGAGTACCCGGATCACATATACGCATACGCATCCTCTTAAAGAGTGTGGATATTATTATTATATGATAAATTGCAATGGACGGTCGGTCGGACAGGATGCTTTTGAAGATTGCAGCAAGCGTCTCAAAAGGATAAATGCCATAGTGGGACAGCGAAAGATAACGGGACCCTTTTTCTTGGCACCACTGCTACCACCAACAACATACATGGCAAAAAGGATTGAATACTTGCATGGTCATTCGACGGTGATGATGATGATAAGGATTCATCTCTCTCTTTCGAAAGGATGTGTACACAAAACGTTAGCAAGTATTTTGCTCGTGCCATCATACATCATCATCATCTTACTTACTAAACCTTTTTCAATACCTTCCCCAATAAATAAAAATGGCCAAAGAAATTTTCCATTAAGAATACATCACCAACAGCCATTCTGCATTCACCATTCGATTGAAAAATCACTTTATCAAAATTCAACCTGAATTCCAACAGTTTTGTACATGTCCACCTATGACTGCATACCAATTCATTATGATAACAATGTTTTACGAATCTAACAAGACTTTATTGGGGGAAGAGTGCATGCACCTTTTCAAATTCAAATACTTTTATTTTCCTTCCTTGAAGAAGGCGTGAAATATTTCAAGATGGATATGGTACGTAGCCATTTATGACACAAAGTTTGTCGTTCTTTCTTTCTCAGAAGGGCAAATACTTAAAAATCCTATTGGGCATACAATTACTTATAATCTTCTACTCATTCTCAGTTGTTTAGTTTCCAAAAATGGTCATTTTTGAGACGAGTGATAAATATTTAAATATTCACTTCTACTCAATCCTCTTTCCTCACAATTCCTACCAGTGTACATTTTGTAAACAAATTTTGCCACTTTCTACTTACAATGAAGGTTGTACACCCCGTAACAAATACAAATGGATTGTTAAATACATGCCAATGATATGGCATCATCAAAGATTTGTGCTAAATAAAGAAACAGCGCGTGGTTCCGTCTTTGTCGTCTTCTCAGAAGAACTTTATAAAATTTCTCCCTCTCTCTCTCTCTCACCGGCTGAATCAAGGTAATAAAATTCAGAATAGAATATCTAAAAATGAGCCATCTCAATTGAGCCCCATGTTTGTCATTATTAATGAACACTAAGCATAACCTTGTACAAAAAAATTCTCCTCTTTTGCTGCGCCTACTTTCAACATTCACAAAAGTACACACGGGTATATTTATGCCAGGTTGGCTGTTCTGGCTGAAATAACATGGTCATTTACAATGGCTGAGAAAAAGAATGAGGATAGCACACAAGTCAGGAAAAGGATCTTTTACAAGTCATACGCACACTTATCATTAACTTTTCTTTGGTATTAACTCAGCATCATAATATTATACCATCTAGAATTATCAACCAGCACACATATAAAAGCCTGTTTTAAAGGTTTATATGATGATGATCAATTGCGCATACCTACCTACATTTTGTTACGCGAACAAGAGATTCCTATTGATGTAAAAAGCAGAGTTCATATTTTTCTTTATGCTTTTAATATTCTTACGAATCAGCTTGTTCGATTCATACATAAGTGGTGTTACAGGTGGTGTTAGTGCTGATCTAGCAACTAACGTAGTTGAAATAAATGAACTTGTATTCATCATAATTATCTATTCATCATTTTATTCTTTTGGTTAGACCAACAAAGAATAACAGTACAGGTAAATAAAGCTACTAACAAACTCACAAAAATGTTTATCTCTACAATTTGAACATAAAAGAGGCTTAAACGATGCTGGTTTAAGAATGCAGGAACACCTTTACTTAGTAGTACATATTATATTGCCATTCAAGTTCACGTTGCTTAATCAGCGAGGAATCCTCCTTACTGAGGATATATGTAGCATGTATGATGTATGTATATTGTTACATATTATGAACAAATACAAAACAAGAAAATGCAAGACAATTTAAAAAAATATAAATTTAGCCTTTTACATCACGTTATTTTCTTCTATAAATTTAACACTTTGCTCCAAAGCTGACAAACTGTGGGAGAACAATATATGAACATTACAGGCATTCTTATTATTTTTCATATATTTGTATTGATTGGGTGATCTTAGCAGCATCCATTTTGCAGAACAAAATACCCACCCCAGAAAAATCAGTTCAATTTTCATACTACAATGATCGCCGTTAGAAATTTCTGCTCACAAACCATGCACAACTATTTTTTTTCTACAGATATTTTTTTCACTCCCACCCGCAGCAAAATACGGGAACTTCTCCTCATTACATTTGCTTACTGTATATTTGATAAACATAGTAATTGGCCAGAGGAAAGGGTCTTCTTGCAGAACGTAAAAAATAGCAATGAATGAAGAAAAGGCTGAAACTCAATAAAACAATAACTTTTACAGAAATTATGTGAACGTCAAGTTTATATTGTATGACAGGTGATTGTAACTGTCTGTATAAACTTTCGTTCGATGAGAAAATACGTGATGCACTGGTCAGAGGACTGTTTGAAAGTGTGTATTGCATGTGTCTAAAAACTAATAAAAAAGTAGCAGGAAAATAATACGAAAAAACTCATCATTACTTTATGCTTAGAATGTGAGAAAACTTGAGAAAAATAAAAAAATAAAAATAAATGTACGTGTGATTTTTACTTAAAGTCCCATCACACTTTTGCTTAGGTAATATTATTGCCAGACATTGTAAAAAAGGGTAATTTTTGCTAGATCTTCAATAATCTTGATTCACAAGCAGAGGAAAAAAGGAAATTCCGCTTGTCCGTGGGCATGATTCACGAAATGAAAGTGCTGATCTGACGTGAGAACGGGTAAACATGAGTTGGTGTAATTCATTCCGACATGAGCACTTACCCTTCAGACGTTCAGACGATAGTACGTAAATGACTACATATACAATATATGAACATTTTAAAGAAAATTCAGCAAGACACTAATATACGTAATGTAATTTAAGCAGGAATATGTTTCATTTTTACAGACACAAGCATACGTAATAACGTGGGAAATAGAATTTTAAAAGCGCTTAATAATAATTTTATAGTAAGAAAAGGACATAATGCTGAACATTTATTTTATGCTGATTACACTAGACGGCTTGTTGAGCGAGTTGAATACTATATAAACGCGTACATAATGCAGCGTGATCGTGTTTTAGAAGATCACACAAACTGCCAATAATTTACTCAGGGAAAAGGACAGCCAGCCATGCATGAACACAATATAATATATTCAAGTAAGGGGAAGTGAGGAGCTTACAAGTGAAAACAAGATAACAAGAGACGTTTGCAGATGGAGTTTTTCAGACGTGACAAGTTGTGCGGTGTGCAATAATAAAACAAAGTAGAAAAATAATAATCTCGTTGAATCTTTAAAGGAATTGCACACTATAACTGTAATAACGCACGCGCGTTCTTTTACTTGCTGAAATTACAATAATATATATTTTGTCTATCTGAAAAGATTAACACCAACGCATTAAACGTGTGCGTCCGTCAACAGACAAAAATTTGTTTGAAGAGTCTTACTATTAATGAATAAAATCTTTTGTGTGCATGTTCTACTCATTCATTGTGTTCTTGCTCATTGAGCACATGCTTAAATCGCTTTCTTTTGATGAATGATACCTCAGTTCGATATCTACAACTACAATCATCTCAAGGGCTAATGGTAGTAACGCAGAAGCAAAATAACAGCAACTTTGGCGAGCATGTGCTAAGGTCAACTTTATTCTAGACATAGAATAAAATCAAATTAATTGCATATCATAAATTGAATTCTCTGCTATAAACATTACATTGTAACATCCCAACTTTATGCGAAATGAAATTGAAATTGTTCGCAAATTAGATTTGGTTGCTGTTCTGTCTCTAAAAGACAGATTTGTATGCTTTCATTTATTTACCTGTAACGCATCTTCATCATTTGGAAAGAACAATATCAGCCCATCAATTCAATTCATAAAATAGTTTACTCTTGGTGGTTGTAATCTATCTTTTATTACGAGATAGAAATAACTCAGCCCTAACATTTAAACATCATCGATATGGACATATATGTTGGGTAATGTCAGTATTACACACAGTTCCTAACAGCATGTAATCTTCTGTAAACAAATCAAGGATCATTCGACTTTCTTACTAAATAAACGAGAGAAATTTCGCATGATATAGGATTTGTCCACTGACTTGAGTAAATCATTTGTAAATCAATCTGTTTGTTACAACCAAGGCTGCATTACTGCCACTGGTAAAAAGAAACATGAACTCTCTATGATTATTTATTACAAAGCCTAAAATTACTTCAATTACCCGATCGAGATCAGATCATCAACAGAAGTAATCACAAAGTGATATATTTTCCTGCCAGCTTTCGATCAATAAACTGAAACTCTGACTGCTTTACATGTTGCAGCCAAGGAAAGTTGCCCAACCCAAAAAAAAAAAAAAATCTTGCCTAGGGATTAAAGTCACGAGGTATGTCTTTATTATAATGGCCCATACATTATCATCATCCTATAATTCTGCACTCATTTGTACAAAGAACGAATAGAATTGAAATCAAAAGCTATCAGGTTTCTTTTACATTGAATTTAATTTCCTTTGCAAGGACAGAGTTTATTTTATTTGCTAGAGTTTCTTTCGCTTTTAGTACACCAAATTAAAGTTTATATCCCGTGGCAAAATACAAACGAGATAGCATGCTACTCGAGAAGTAGTAACTCGTTAACTCATGCAAGCGAAAGCAAACATCGAAATAAACTACATGGAGGCTCATTCTTGGACAATAATGGCACAATT
This sequence comes from Lepidocyrtoides sp. E14, assembly GCA_027743805.1. Classification (NCBI taxonomy): domain Eukaryota; kingdom Metazoa; phylum Arthropoda; class Collembola; order Entomobryomorpha; family Entomobryidae; genus Lepidocyrtoides; species Lepidocyrtoides sp. E14. The sequence goes on from JAHZMZ010000244.1 coordinate 5,532, forward strand.
ATTGAATCAAATGTAAATAGGTACGTATAGCAAACTCCTATATACCACAATTACAATTCCCTAAGTACATAACTGCTGAGCTTTTACAAAACAAACAAAAAATATTCCCGACAATTACTGAACACGTCGCTTTACAGTATTATATACTGTCAGTATACAATTCCGATTTTACTCATGTACATAAATTTTATTCCAAGTCATTTAAAAATATATTCACCACAAGTGCTCTTTCTAAAACTACTTTTGCATTATGTGCACCACCGCATTGTTTCGCCGTGATTTTGATCAGCCTTTACTCTCAAACGTAGGAATTCTTTTGCAAGGTTATGAGGTTACAATTATCATAATGACAAGAAATACACAAAAAAATGTTCATATCTTTTGCATTGTTTTCAGTTTGTCTATGCTTCAGCTCCACACGATCGGTAGCGGAATTGAAATGAGAAAACCAAGAGCAAACCAGCGTTGATATGCACCTTTGTCGACAACAACAGTTTAATAATGTATGTATTAAGTCTATTAAAGAAAAGCACCAACAGTACAGCCAGTTTTTAAACAGGTATGCACATGTATGCATCTCTGCATGTCAATAAGTCATCTTTTCAATACTCTTCTCTTCACTACAACATTTAATACCATCCTCAGGAATTTATATAGCAGCCACATACAGGTTCTATAAAATCATATTTCTTGCTTTTCTTTAGCTATATATTTTCAAGTAGCTATACTTGGTCATACGTGCAGGCTGAATGTATATTGTATATTATAATGTGTTTACTCTTTAACTCTTGACAGTTTCTTCGCCTTTACCTTGGTTCTTTATTTCCTTAACCTATGCATTTTATTATCTCTCTTCATATTTAAAATGAGAGAAACAAACACGTTTTCATACATTGCCTTATAAATAAGAAAATACGCGACACCAATGCATCACATTCAAGTTTTACTCCTCTCTGAGCTCTACTATTATAATACCTGCATACCATTTTGGTTTTACGACGATACGAACAAGAACAAGGAGACCCCATTCCTATCTCTTTTCTGTACTTGAACATTTATATTCTCGTTTTAGAAACGTCTTCTGTCTTGCCCATTAAGTTTTACCTGGGTTCGCCGTACAGTTTAGTTATAATAACAAACGACGCATTGCACTGATTTGTTGCTTGCAGGCAGCAAAAAGAAAGAACTTTCTATTGACTTCTCAAGTGATGTGAGTGAGTCACTTTGTCACAGCTAGTAAGGTAGTACGTGCGACAAGGAAGGAAAATCTTAGCATACCTACATACATTCGTACATATAGACTGCTGAGCCTCTCAACTAGTCTCCTCAACTGATTTTGCTTACCTCACACTGGCACCAACAATCAGCTATATATAATCCCTGTCTGCGTATGTATGTGACAATGGTAAATTTACCACACGCACAAATTATCTGTCTGTGCTGACTGAGCAGAAAAGTGCAAAAGCCAAAGAGCCACAAGCAGTAAGAACGAAGACTTCTATCATTATGAATGACGATGATAATGATAAGATTATTATTAAGACTTTTGCACATTAACAATGTTCATATAAATGCCACTGTCACCACTAAAATGTCTGATATATTTATGTCCTATAATGTCTCATAGGCGGTTATATAGTGAGTCACATATTGTTGCATGATACAACAGCAAAAATGTCAGCTTTTTTGCAGACTGCAGTGTGCGCTGCTGTGTGCTCGCATTCCTTTCTTTTTATGAGATCCCAAACTATAAAAGTTCATTTTCAAACGCACCACAAGAACAGACAACATCATCATCATTACTACTTAGCACGGCATCGTCATTGTTTAGGCTATTGTTTTCAAGGTGTTACTTCATGCAGGCGAAAGAGCTCTTATATATACGTTCTAAAAGATAATGTGTCAAGTTTGCACACAAAAAACACAGTTGTCTAGCATACCATGCATGTCATGCTACTATTCATCAAGGTTTTTTGTAACTTTCGACAGGAAAAGTGGGTTGAGTTGAGAATGAATCAAATTGTGATGTGTGTTATTGCCGACTATTATGGTTTAGATAGCATGCAGCCCTTGGTGTTTGTTAGTTTTACCTTTGCCTGTTCTTGTCCATTATGATTTGCTTTTGTTTTCCCCTTTCAAGAATTGAGAGATGAACAGAGTGATTTGCGAATAGAGTGAAATTGAAAACTGCAAGTGAGTTAAGACGTGCACAATACACATCAAAATGTCGAAACGAAAGGTTTTTGCTGTTGAATTGAATACCATGTGTATATGTATTTGCTCATCTCCCATAATTATCATCAACATCAATCGGTACTCATTCTAATTTTAATAAAAAATTATAACAAAAGCATAACATAGTTCTGAGTAGAACATCAAAATGGTTATTATGATGATGATGATGATGATTTTCAGTATAATTACATTTATTATTGCTAAAAACTTTTCATTTTTGGTTATGCTTCCTTTATTTCCTTCTCATATACCTTTCTTTAGTTCATCTGTACGCAGGTTAAAACATACAGTCTATTATTTTGAATATTAAAAAGCTGTTGAAACATTTATAAGGCTCAATGTCTGAATCTGACATCTGACTAAATAACAAATAATTTACATAAAGATGAGTCGCTTCTTTCTATGCTTTTTCATCGTTTATTTAAAAAAAATAACAATAAATTTGTGAAAATTATGGTGCTAGTAGTAGCTTAAAATGGAACAATGTGCAATGTAGCTTCAGGTTAGAATATCGATTCATGCATATGCATACATAAAAAACCGTGACACTTTACAATTTACAACCAACACATCCACCATTTAATCCTAACATCGCTCAGTAAATTTATTAAAAGAATAGGATTCACTTTACGCCCTATATCCCTTGAGTGAGGTCTTCAGCATCTATTTTATCAAGCATAGTTAACTTTAAAACTGTAATTTCACATCCAATTTAATTAGCAAACTTTTAAAACACATTGTTTCGCTAAAAGACGTTCTTACGAAAAATCGCATGTGCATAAATATTAAAAACAATATTTGCAACCAGCGGTAGCATTATCATATAGCATTGTTCAAATTACACTTGAACATACACAATATTTTATTTTTATCTTAATGTGCAGGAACAATCACCGGCTGTAATCATAAAACGTAATGATCGCTCTTGTTTTACGTGAATGCACATTTGCAACTTTTAACACTCTATCAGCTTATACAAGTCATACAAGTTGCATAACCACCATTGTAGCATTCAATTGAAAAGCCTTTCAGTATGTGACTGTAAAAATCAAAGTTGATGTGGTAAAAAAGGTCACAATAATATGTTGATTGATGAGTTTTACACTCCTGGAAGATTATGTGACAATATCAAGTGCATATTATGCATGACTTTGACTACTTTATAGTCAGGCATGAATTTCAAGTCACTATAAGTGCTTAATCATCAAGTTTAGGACTTGGCAAATGACTGTAATAAGTAATAAATATTATACCACAAGGCTCTCCACACTAAAACCCAGATTAAACTAGGTCTCGTCCCTGAAAACGTGTGATTTACAGGAGGAGAAACAACAGTCACAGTCACGAATTTGCGATACAAATCTCATTCCCATTATGGAGATTTATCATCACGCATTTCATATTAATTTCCTTAAACGTTTGAAAACATAATAATTTTTGTATTGTGGCATGCAATTGAGGTCCATCAATTTTATTATTTATCAGCCAGTGTAATTAGATATTCATTCGTTAAAACAAGATGACTTGTTGGTAAATGCATGTCACTCAACTACAATTTTCATTTTAAAAAAAACTAACGGATCCCAAAATGAGATTCTGCTTCCTAAAAATAAATCCCTGGCAGTACCCCTTATTTTGCTTCTTACGCTTCGGGTAACCCGGTTGCACTTGATTGAAAATGTAGGTTGATGAGCATCGCCAACAACAATTTCGTCTCATTTGTTATCTAAATTTCATTTCCTTCCTAATTATTGTTATATTGCTGGCTTCTACTAGATGATAAATTGGAAGCAGTATTTTATTTATTTATAGTGTCGCTGTCATTTACTAGCACCTAACGTATCATTGGATTGGACATGCTAAATTTCTTTATCCTGCTTATTTTCAATGTAAAATAGGTAACATCAATATGATATGATTTGTAGACAAACTTACTTTAAACCACACCTAAAGCTAGTGCATTTGTCAGCAATCACGATGCGTCATCATAATCGATATATTCAAATTATTTGCGTTACTTCCTTTTGTTGAAGTAGGGACACTTGTTTTACACAGACCAGCATGCATTGCCTTTATTACCACACGCATGCCTTTGTGAGCTTTATTATGGTGCGCCATCCAATTAAATGAAGAGAAGAATGCATCGTATCAGTCTTCCGTTGGCATTGAATTATAAGGTTGTATTTTTTGTACACTAGTTGAAAGACGAAAGACGAGACAGCTCACCGTTGCGCTGGCATATTTATTTTGCAGACATCATCTATTATCCTAGTTGCTGCTGCTACAAGCAGTTATATGTAGAAAATCTTTACGATTTTGGAACAATTTTTTTTAAACAAAGGGTAGTATTTTTATATTATTATTTGTTTTGAGAAGCAGTCAGTGATTACAAATTACAACGCAAATTAATTAAGAATGCTAATTCCTACATGAAATATAAATTAGTATGGCGTGGGATGATATGTATTAAGGTTAGATGCAGTTTAGTATTGAATGCATCATTTCTACTATCCAACACCTTTCATACAAATTAACAAGTCATGTAAACATTTGAATAGGCAGTTAAATCAAAATTTTCACTTCAGACCAAAAAAATCATTATAATTTAAATGCGATACCGACATTTTTCTAATGAACCAGAAAAACACTTTGATATTTCATGATTACTGCAGTTTGATAGAGGTATATGGGTATAGCAATTTTGTTCTCAAACACGCATTTCCTAACAAGGCTGGATGAAAAACCGAAACAAAATGCTATGCATAAAAGTATGAAGCAACTGGTTAAGTAAAATGTAATCGTCTGGCAATTTTATTCATGTTGGTCTAACCAAAATCGATTTCACAGCAAAAAAATTGTGTACGTGATATGAGTTTTGTAAATGCTGATAATTCTAGTACTATGATTAAGTACAGAAATGTTTAAACTTTCAAGGTTGCAAGTGCAAAGGAGGAAATGAAAATGATATTTTTGAATACTACATCAAAAAGATTTTCCCTATTAATACGGTGTGACGCACGTAATGGATTGCAACAACGCTCATCAAATATCAAGATACATACTGCCTAGTTTACAAATAATAAGTTTACCTCCAAACTTAAATACAGTTGTCTAGAAGTTTTAAATTAGAAATCGATAATTAACAAGAATGTACTGTTGAGTTTCAATTACTAATTTACATAAAATGTGTAATGTTCCTTTAAGCAAAAGTAAGAGAAAGTTACGGTTTCATACCGAAATTTTAGATTTCCAATTTATGTTCAATACCGGTAAAGGTTGAGTCAAAGGTTTACTAATGCTACACTGAGTACTGTAGCAGATAACACAAATAAGTATGCAAAAATATGCGACAAATTATCCGTAACAAGTGATTAACAACTTTGAAACTTACAAACAAATAAACTCGATACTTTTCAACTGTTTTAACCACCGTAAACAATCTATTTCCAACTATGTATATTCACTGTATTTGGCTTAATACAATAATAACGGCACTTGAAACTACTGGTATTATAACACAGTTTGAATTTTTCTTGAAAGTAGCTTAAAAACTTGCACACCTTGAAATTTGGCCACGATAAATTATATGTAGCGATTTTCAGTGACAAAAATGTCAACAATAACTTCACGGTTCGCACTTGAGAAATTCTTGAAAGCAACTAAATTTTTTTAAAGAAAGAAATGGCCAAGCCTCTACTTTCAAGAAAGTATGTATGTGTGCATGCATACTTTGGTTTGATTCATTTACAATAGATATATATGTATGTATGTATAAATGTTTGTACATTAAAGCCGTATCTGAAGAAGCGTCTGTAAAATCTAATGTAAAGGACTATCGTAAAGAAAGAGCAGCACTTGCATTTTAATGCTGCATTTTATTCATGAGTAAAGAAATAAAACGAGTTATACTGTGAGTTGTGAAGACATGTCCTTATTCAGTTCTTGATAATGCTAATGTACAATATTTTTATGCATAATACATATATACATACAGATACAACAGAGGAACAGTGCAAGTTACCTGCCTACACCTTACACATGTTAAGCTCAAGGTAAGGTTTACGTACAGGTTTACTCACCTGTTGAATTTTATTGTGCATTTAGAATTAGAACAGAGTAAGGACATACAAGACATCTAAAATTCTGCTTGCGAGAATATACAAAGAATACATTGTACTTCTTGCTTTCAACAATACTTTTTTTGAAACATTCAAGTTCGATTAGTGTTGAGTAAGGTATACAGTATGGACATTTTGTTGTACAATAACAATGTTTCAGTTTACCCCGGTCTTCCCTCTCTCTCAAACCTGTAGGCTTGCTCATCATCATAATATTTGTAACAGAGATACATACACAGATACAGAATGTAAAGGTGAAGGTATACCTACGTGCATAAAGTCATGTTTAGAAGTTTTCTTCTGGCAGTGTACGTCTACTTTAAGAACACTTTTAAATTCTCATCATGCATAGTAACTCCTTTCTTCCTTTTGTAGTTGTTTTTCTCACATTCTTACATGCACGTCAAACACAAATACCTTCTTGTTCAAGATAGGATACCTGAAGTTTTAAAGGTTTGTGTGGACTGCATCCAACAAATGCACTGATTACTATACTAAAGCACCAGTTATGAAGTATGTATGTGCTCGTTTTCAACTGGAAGGATGTTTTTAGGAACAAACAACTTTTTGGCTGCCAGCATGTTGCATAAATTTGGAAACTCATTAAAGGGATGATATCATTTTGTTATTAAGC
>JAHZMZ010000245.1:0-12929 GCA_027743805.1 Lepidocyrtoides sp. E14
CAAAGTGAAAGCTGCATGTCAGTCCCTAGCAGAAACCTGCATGACAGAATGGCGCTTTAATTGGATTTCAAATTTGCCGAACCTGATAGGATGCAGGTACGCCGACATCGAGATCTTCTCCTGGGGCGGTCCAAGTTAAGGTTGCGTTTTTAGCAGATCTGTCCATTCCCGACATTGTGAGATCTCCTGTAAAAATAACCAGTAATCATAATCAGTGAAAAAGTAGCCAAGGCACATGATGAAATAATAATCAGTATTCAATAAGCTTTCGAATGATATGCTGCATGGCACATCAAAATATTGAAATATTTGTAACCGTCATAAGGTTAAAACTGTTAGAAAACAGTTCAAATTTTCGCTGCCAACGAGGTCAATGTTCCTTAAGCTTTCGAATGATATGCTGCATGGCTCATCATCACAAATTTTGAAAGATTTTATAACCGTCATACCGTCAAAACGGTTAGAAAAGAGTTCAAAATTTCATTGCCAACGTGGTCAGCGTTCCATAAGCTTTCGAATGATGTGCTACATGCCCTATGATGTTATGCAATTTTTGTGAACTTGTAACGGTTTCTAACGGTTACAGTTGACCTTTGACCAATGTTATATAGCTGGCTTACAGCCCGGGACGGGACACGGGTAATCGAATCGTGAAAACAGATTACAGATTTTGAAAATTCAAAGTCTTAAAACCACTTATCGGAGCGACGGCCGGACGGCAAATACAGACACGCATAACGAACCCAATAAGTACCTCGGCTAAAACCAGCTACTCAATAATGGCCAGTCTTTAATCAGCACCCAGCTACGTTGTTATTTTGCGGATTAGGTAATTATAAGCATGAAATCATTTTCACACTTTTTCTATTAAACAATTTACTCACCTATCCGACCCGGATTATAAAATCCCAATGGGGGGATATCACTAACTCGGACTATTAATGAATTACTGCTTCGCTCGGCAAACGGCATGATTTTGTATTGAGATTTAGGATCTGCAGGGGAAAGAAATGATCCGCAGCAATGCTGTTGGGAAACTGGAGCTTGAGAGACCAATCTGCTCGATGAAACAGCAGAGGTGGAAACACTAGATAGGGTTGGTTGGCTTGGTACAATGTAGCGTGCCCGGTAAGGATTCACTACTATTCTTGCAGATATTTCTAAATTATTTGCGGAAGAACCGGAAGTTTCGGCCGGTGGAATGATGAAGTATCTTGAATATACACCGTCATGTTTCGTAATGTCCGGATCTGTAAATATCAAAACAAAATGCACACGGTTATTTCATAGAGTCAGTCAATGCTTCTTTGATAATGTGCTCACATTTAGTACATATTATCTCGTATGGAGATGCATTTTGCTAGTTTCAAACTCTAAAATATTATAATATAATATAACGGCTCGCTCTGTTCATTTTTCATTTTTCTCCGTCTGCCTGTCACTGACTGAGCTAAATGATAATAATAAAAAATATCAGTGGCACCATCTCCTACGTTCCACCACTATGACCACTTTATGATTCATGGACATTCTAGTTAGGTGCATCAAAAGTCCATAAATATGAGTAACAGTAATAAGTTGTAGCTTTTTTCTTAAGGAAACGAAAGAGTACATACGAACAAAATTCATGTACTAGCATGACCACCTGGGTGGAAGAGTTACCAGAGAACGTAAAAAACATTGCATATATAAATCTCATTCTCCTAATAAAAGAGTTTTAAAAATAAAGAGTATGGTGGTGAACTGAATGGACACCTTATGTCTGAAACATACATTGATATATGATGGAGATGATTGATGACTTTTTTTTCAACAAAATCTAAATTCAATAACCAACTATATGTGCATATTGTTCGTTGAAAATTTTACCTCCGTTTCCATTGTCCAGCAACCTCACTGTCCACTTCTTATTTCCCGTTACAATGGTAGCTTCAACATCAGCATCGATGACGGGAGAGTTTCTTCTATGCTTCACCTACGGGAAAGTAAGCATTTATGAAATGGGCAACTTTCACTCTGACGGCAACATTAGCTGTTCCAAGTCTTACCTCCACGTAAATCACGAGAGGAGTGGCACTCAAATTTGCAACTTTGTCCATAATGCCCATATTTGTATAGAGTCTGGCTGTTAAATCCTCTGTTGAAGTTTTTGTCACGACCTGAACAAAATGGGATTGATGACTGTCAGCCAGTCTTTCAATTCTGTATCTCCAAACGCCCGGCTAAAAAAAGAAAATTAAAAACGGTTTTTAAAAAATATTTGTCCTTTTCGTGTAATTTGTTTACAAACATTCTCGACAAGAGAAAAATTATTTCACGAGCCTTTTTTCTTCTAAAACAATTTTGGTTATACTTGAGTTAAAACCCTCTGAGCTGGGGTTGTCAAACGTTTCAATTTTGTGTGGCAAATAATAAATTGGCAAGCTTAAAGCATCAATTTTTCTTGTTTACAAATGTATTTTTGTAAAACTATCAATAGTCTATTGTCATACATGGTATAAACTGTATATTATGCATTGCTGTGCGTACTTTTTCTATTTTATTTATTTTTACTCTTATCAGATCTGCTAGCTGAAATGCACACACACAAAGAAACATAGTAATATATATTTTTATTAAAGGAGAAGGAAACCAAGTTTGTGCGGAAACACAAGAAAAAAAAAGACGTAGGAAACTAACATGGCACATGCTGTGATCATACGAATACGAACCATGCCGTTCCTATAAAGCTTGTACATACTGTAGTATATACAGCCGTGCAAAAATAATAGAATATTTCTCAGTGTCACTTTTTCTGTGCCTCAGTTTCATATACGTGCCTCTATGGTAAGCGCTAGTCATTATGAATCATGTCAACAGAGGAGAAAAGAGGAGCAAGGAAAAGACAGTAGAAACTTGTCTTAGTCAAAAATTAAATATTGTACATAATAAATGAGAAAACTAGGGACTACTCCCCAACGACTGCGGAGATGAGAGTATTATTATTATTATTATTATTATGTTCTTCTTCCTGATCCAGAAAAGTAGCACATGCCACGTTGATGATGCATACTTTTCCAACTACTCAAAAAGAAGAGAGCACTAGCAAAAGCTGCAACAAACAACAAGTTGCGAGAGAAAAAACAACAAGATCTTTCTCTGCATATTTCTTACCGTTACTACAATGGGGGTTTAAGATACATAGTCAAGAAGCAAGTTTGCTCAAGAGAAGTTTCGGGAGAAGCAAAAGAACTAGTGCCATAACGTTTAAATTTTATCCACTATAACTTCCCTCGCATCTGCTCCCGTTGACGAAGAAAAGTGAGCAATAATAATAATCATGATGATGATGATGATGACGATAATACGTAAAGTGAATGAAAAACTGTTTCACAGGAATACATTTTCGACAAGTGACAAAGCATGGATGACACAAACAAGTGAAAAAGTTATACTTGATTCCATCATCATTTTCAATATAAACATAATACAAAGTTAAGTGAATAAAAAAAGAAAGCGTTGAAAGAGAGAAAATATTCAAGAAAATACTTGTTTTGTTTTTAAGTGGCACACATTACTGCAACACATTACTTTATCGTTATAATATTTTACTTTTCTTTACCATCTCTTTCTCTCTCTGGCTTGGTTGATTCTTAATTTCCGTTCTCTTCGATAATTTGACTGAGACACATGGGACATAATTTTTAAGAGTGGGAAAGACAACGTTGAATTTTAAGGAAACGACGCAATCAGACAAAAACATTGTAGATGAAAAAGGGATTTTGAGTTTTTAGCTCGTCAGATTTTGTCTGATGCTAGACAGGGAGGAATAAAGCTGTATGTAGAAATGTCAGTTTGGCTTTATGATTGGGGAGAGGGAAGTGAGGAAACGAATGAAAAGATGACAAGTAGACTTGTGCCATTACGATTTCTTCTAATGATATTCCTGGAGAAAAGTTTTACGTGTACACTCTTCTTCTCGAGTCACTCATCTTTTTTCTGCATGCATAAAACGCAAGTTAATGAACGTGTGATGACGAGGGTTGAGAATGATGCTATGTGTATCACACCACACAACGCTGTTGTTTATTTGGAAATCCCTCTTGTAAGATGGAATTACATTCAATATTTTAAAGAAAGCGGAGAAGAGTGAATGTGAATGGAGAGAGAGAATGTGTGTGTGTGTGTGTGTGTAAATAGAAACAGAGTCATAATTTGCCATGGTTTTCCCCCTTTTACTACACTTCATAATAAAAAAATATTATTATCATCTAGACAAATTACATCAACTGTGTGTGTGCAACAGGGTTCCTTTCCTCTTGATTACCGTATGATCATTTCGTGATTATTTCCTATGAAATGTCATCGCTTGTGTTTATATTTGCGCATTTGTACGTCAGCTATATCTCTTGGGAAATTCGTTTTCATTTGTTTCGAAACCTTCATACCATTAATTAGTGGAAACGAGATTAATGTAAATGTTCACAAGGCCATAAAGCGCTTCATGCAAGTTTCCATGAATGAATGAATAAACAGCTTCGTAGAAACATGCACATGACAAAAGCACACACACACATGAAAGCATCTTATTTTTATAATGCAATCAAGCATCCTACTGATCCTCCCCATACATATATCCTTGTGATCTTTGCTGCTGCCTGTTATTTTTTATTTCCTAGAACTCTAAAATTAACCCGCTTTGAAAGCAGTTGCAGCAGCAGCAGCCCATTTTCTACACATCATCATCATAACATGATATATTTAAAATGATAGCTATAAAATAATTTCCTGCTATGAACTCCATTCATACTTTCTTCAGAAACTCAAATTACAATACATATATGCAAACAAACATAGTAATAACCAGATCCTGACAAGTCAGGGAAATCAAGCTCGCTGCTTCTTTGGATTTTTTCTATGAGTAAAATGCATACCCAACTGACATACTCTAACCTTTGAAACCTTCTTGGTAAATGATGGTAAAAGTATTGTTTAAAAACCATTGAAAACATTCACTCAAAATGTTTTAATTAGTCATTTTAATGGCTACAAAGGATGATTTATTTTTAATAACTCGAGCTTTCGCCAATGTTTGTTGTTTTGTTTTGTAAAAATTAGAGCACGTGGTTTGAAAAATAAAAACGGACAGACGGACGCACAAAGTGCTTTAGTAAGCTCTCCTGCATGAACCATGCAGTGAGCTAACAATGCAGTATGTTTACCAGTGAAAGAGAAAATTGACTAGAAATTCGACAAATTCTTTGACAATGGTAAAAAAAAAGTTTGAAAGCGAGTCTACAGAGACAGTCGTATTACATACCTCATTGATCAAAGCATCTATCTTGATCACGTTAATGTCATGCAAGTCGGAAAGTTGTGTGGTGTACTTGACTCCGTTAGGACTTGTCAGCTCCACGCTGTTGATTTTGGGATCATTCGGATTTGAAGTGTAAATGAAAAATTCGGCCGGATTTTGTGTGCTGGAGGACTCAAAGCTAAAGTTGGCTTCCACATAGGACCGAGAATCTCCTTTGTATTCAGCCTGATGAATCTGCAAAAAGGAAGAGATTTTTAGAAATTAGGCACAAAAATTACTCAGACTTTTACACTTTGAAAATATGCATTTTAACAAGCTTACATAAACGTTATTAAAAATAATTGTGTAGTTCTGGTCACCTTTTATAAACTCATAATTCATTTCAAGCCAAGCAAAGATCAAAGTCAAGACAGGCGGAAGCGAAAATAACAATTTTTTTTTATGTAATACCCGTTGTTTTATTTACTTTTTCACTGCTACCCAAACTACTAAAAACGGACATGTCTTGAAACAATTTTTCAGCTTGTTTTTTATGTAACTGCTTCTAAATGCAATGAGCTATCTGTTGTTCTTTTTAGGCAAACACATTTAACACGACAACGTGGTGGTAGTAGAAGAGAGTGGCAATCGTAATGTACCAACATGTACCATTATTTTTATACTAGTCTCCATTGAAAAGAATGCAGCCCTAAAAGAAACAGAACAACCATGTATCATTCCGTCAGACTGTCGTGTTCAATCCAAACTGTAACAATAACACAAATACAATGTTGGTGTAATGCAACAAAATTCGGACAAAAGGAGAAGGAAAAACAAGTCTTGGGCAGGGCAAGGCAGAGGCTAACCCAGAAAAAAAGGAAGAAAAAAAAACATAAAATGTTTGAGAAACCAGCAAAAAATAGATTGTGTGCAAAACTTTTTTTCCTTTCTAGTGTTTCAAATAGGGCGTGAAATGCTCGTTGGTCTCGGCACTTTTATTTTTCAAAGGACACGAGATAAAACTTTGCAAACATGTAATATAAAGGGTGCAATTTTGCAATTTGATACTACAATTGATTATACTGCAATCTTTCTCATGCATGGTCAAATGACCATTGTATAGAAATCGTAGAAAAGGCCAAATCGGCTATCCTCATTCATAGTGGTATATTTGTCATTTGTCTTTGCTAGTACTATTCCACATGGTGAACAAAATAATACTCAAAATTCAAACCCGTTTTGAATTTTGACCTTGGTGGGTCTACAACATCAATTGGGCTTCCCAAGTTTACATTTTTTAAAATTTGAAAATACGCAAAGATTTAAAGTTTTTTACTTTTGCAATTTCAAAAAGTATATGTACAACAAGTTTCAGCTTGAAATTCGAAATTTTACATTATAATTATTCAGTTCAAAGTTCGAGAGTTAAAAATTGGATTGATTTCTGGGGGAGTTGGGTTTGTTCGAATTCTGTGCTGAATGGAATTATATGCTCATGACGAGCTCCTTGATGACTAATCCGGCCATGGCAAGTCCATGTTTAAAAACGCATACTTATATCACAATAACTTGGCCCAACTTGGTTATGCATCATTCTATAAATGACTTTATAAATCCCGAAAATGATAATAAACCATGTAGGAATTTTCAAATGCATCTTCAGCAAATAAATATCCTAATTTTTTTTTTCAAATACATTTTCTGCAAGAGAATAATGATCATTACTCTATTGTTGCAGGGTTCTTATTTTTTCGACACGGCCAAAAATTTTACGCAAGAGTGCACCACATTTTCTAGGCATACAGCAAATATGCAAATAAAATGCACAACGTTTGGTGCTTACATGAACATTTAAAATGTGCTGAATGAAAAACTGTCCCGTTTTCTGGTCTTTTACTTTCATTCAACCATGCAGTTTTGCATTTTTCAATGTAAAAGTCAGTAGCTAGTTGATAAACAAAGTGCAAAAGAGGGAGAGACAGCGGAAATAGACCGTAAAATGGGCAGTAGAATCTTTATGAATGGAAAGACAACTACACTGATGTATATTATGGTAATAAATTAACATTTAAGTGTATCGACTTTTCTTTCATGCATCCACCTACTTTTATTATTTGCTCGCATTTTATTTTCACGTTTGGACAGATAGTGTTTTATTGTTTGTGATATTTTTGTCACTAGGTTAGTAATGGATGAATAGCATGACGCATGACTGATGATATGCACGGCATAAATACACCTCGCTATCATTTTCTCTTGCGTTAAAATTATAATTTATTATACATACCTAATAATAACCTAATATAACGCTGAAATCATTGTTAGGAAAAAAATGAAGGCAAAGAAATTTTTTATGATGATTCGGCACAAGCAAAGTACATATGAGGTACGCAGTTTAGCGTCTACATTTTCCATTTTGAATAGGCCTTCTAATAGGGTTGTAACAGGGAGCAGTAAATGGAAGAATGAAAAAAGAGCTTTTTTTATCTTTTCTGGGATATACGCATGTACCAAAATAGCTGTGGCTTGCCGAGTAAAGTGAAAGTGTTTCAGAGTCAAAGTATGTCGTGTCGTACTGGTAAAAGCAGAGAAAAAAAAGCTGTGAAAAGGAAATTCGTATATATAGCCTATAATAATAATAAAACAAAGATTTATTACGAACGTATCAGATTTAGCGTCTTGTTTTTTTCTAACATAGTCTAGGAAAAGAACTGAAANAAGTATGTCGTGTCGTACTGGTAAAAGCAGAGAAAAAAAAGCTGTGAAAAGGAAATTCGTATATATAGCCTATAATAATAATAAAACAAAGATTTATTACGAACGTATCAGATTTAGCGTCTTGTTTTTTTCTAACATAGTCTAGGAAAAGAACTGAAAACATGCATGCTTTTCCAGCCCCTTTCTCCATTCATTGTGCATTATATTTTGCGGTGCCTTATGTAATGCATGCGACTGCACGACGTGCTGTTTACACTGCACTGCATGTTATAGGTATGTATATTTGAAATACGCATTAAATAGCCATATTATTATCCATATAGGTGTACGAGAATTGAGAATCGGCTTACCATAATGGGCCAAGTTGGTGATACATCCTCCGTGAAATATTTCTGAATAGTCATGAGTGCATTGATCAGCTGTACAAAAGTATGACATATGTGTGGTTGGACCGACTCCTGTCTCACGGATGGCAAAATGCGGGCCATTAGTTCCCTCTGACAGCAATGAAATTTTTCCATCTCCTGGAAAGACACATGGTATAAAAACGGTCATACATTATACTTATCATCACAGATTCATAAAAATTTTACAGGTACAGATTTTTATCAAAATGCACATAATCAAAGTAGCACAATACAGGAATCGACAAAGTGACCGACCAAAAATGGTCATCAAAAGAGACTGAGAAGAAGAAATGGATAAATGTACTTTTACCTTTTTTTACTATTACAATACTTTTTTAAATGCGCTACTTGCAAAAGATTTATAGGCTCATTTAGGCCAGCAAAAAAAAATATTATACTACTACGACGATTTCAGGGACAAATATATAGAGTAAAAAAAAGCTTGAAACTTTTTTGCAAGCTTTATACTCTATTCACTTTTCTGCGTAAACGAGAACGTAATATCTTTTAGCTGCAGAGCGTTTGCTAATTTTGTCCACAATCTCGTTTTTTGAGATAATAATAATAACTAGGTCTACATCTGCATGGCTAACATTAAAAGTTGTTGTTGCAGGAATATATATCATAATGTGCATATGAACCACTCATTTTTCTGGGACGTGGATAGTCGGTCGGCACTCTACTTTTTAAATGTGTTTCTAAGAGGCAGCAGTGCATTATAAAAACTCCTTGATCTTCTTTTTTTCCAACTAACGTTACCGTTACGTTTACGAAAAGAATGAGCCATTTTCCATCCACCAACCAACCATCCTCGTAATTGGTGTAGTTAGTTTTACCAAGTGCTGTTCCACCATTACTTTATGACCAAACAGTGGTGAAATATTGGAAAAACTTTATCCATTTATTTGGCATTGCCCTAAAAAAATTTTTTACCCGTGCCATTGCTCCCAAAAAAAAGCTCACTCCAACTCTCTCACAGCTTCACTTGAAGCAAGCGAGGAAAAGAAAAGAATGGAGAATGAAAATATCTTCGTATTATCCCAAGTCGATTTTTCACGTATGCTCATTTGTAATTGTATATTTGACGACGGAATTACTTGTAGCATAACAAGATCCACAAAGTGTACAAGTCAGCATTAAACATTGGCTACTTTCAACATTGAAAAATCGCAACCTATATTAAAGGGATGACAGGTTTATTTCAACATGGCATGTTCTGATTCCATTTGAACTCCCCACACTTGTAGACTACAAGTTGTAGTAATTTATGCGAGGCGTTAATTTCATAAATTAAGGTGACCTAAATGAGGTTTTCCCGAAGCTGAAAGTAATTAACTTGGTGGAAATGGCAGAATCTCTAATGGTTTTTATTATTTGAACAGTTTTGGGAGAAAGTAATAAAAGGAAAACCAAGATCAACATCATCATCATCATCATCGAACTCTTCTTGCAATCTTGTTTGATTGGTATATAGAATATTGCATTCTCTGCTATTCAGTTTTCGGGAGAAAGCTTTACACGCGGTTCCACGTAACTTGTTTACATAAAGGAATTGATTGTCGGTAAAGATTCATCTCTCATGATGATCATTAGTGCGGTGAAGTTGATGATGTCATTCGTCATTTCCTATTAAAATGTTGGTTAGCTTTGGTACACATGTTGCGAAAATCAGGTAGCAAAATGCTGCTTCCGTCACGCAAAATGAAAATACGTGCATTCAAATGTGTATTTGTATATGCCGCCACCACCACTCGCCAGCAACAGTAAAGTATAAAAGCGTACAGTTTGTTGGGCATTTGTTGGATTCATCATCATAGAGAGACGCACACAAACAGTCGCAAAATTTATTATTTATTTCTTGCTATTGTAGATATATACATGTATTCAAATCCTCTTCACAATCTCCTTCTTTCTCTGCTGAACTGAACCTCTTTCTGCATGCATGAGTGGCAATTTATTTAGCAGAAACATAATTATCATGCTTCAAGTATGCTTGAATGAATTTTGAATTCAATTCATAGAAATTGTGTATTTTTACCATATCAAGTAGTAGTATACCACCATTTCAAGGTAACAGCAAGTAGCCCAAATATTTGCGAATAAATGTACAAGTGTATGTGTGTGTGTGTAGAAACAGAATATTATATTTCAAAGAATAACATCTACATCAAGCATGTTTGTCTGATAAATGAGTTGAATTCATTCTAGTCAAAACTACATTTTGCCTGTAGTGCTCATATTTTCCAATTCTCCAATCAAGGACTTTGAAATGCAGACAAATTAGCTGGAACTATTCAATAGGAAATTAGATTGGTCTTGTATTTGCATATAAATTCACATTATCAACAATTTCCCTTTATACATTAAAAAACCAAATATTTTTATAGGTCAAAATGGAGGCGTCTACATTTTCTATCTCGGTGTTTTCAGCAAACACGGTAAAAAAGCAAACTTTGTTGAACAAGATAAATTAAAGACCTCACCTTTACTCACTTTTTTGGAGCAAAAATGCACCAAAAGAAAAGGATTTATGCGATGCAATGCTTTAATATTAGATTTTACCATTGAATTGATTGTCTGTCCGCCCAGGAAACTTTACCCGGGATCGTGGAAAGAGGTATCGGGCGTAAGTTATAATAGCTAATTGATTTTTTTTCCATGTTATGTGAAATGGTCAAGAAGGAAAGGGAGAGTCAAAAAGTCTTACCGAGTGATGGATATTCAATGGCTGCGAGAGTAACTTCCTCTTCTCTTAAAAGCTCCAACGATGCTTCCAGGTCTGTACTTGAAACTGTGCCTTGACTCACGAGAATAATCACGGAACCGGCTGCTCGCTGCTGATTTCTCTTGAGCAACTGCAGGACAGATACAAAGAAAAAAAGGAAATGAGTATAAAAGCTACATATATACAGGAACATTTTTATAGAAAGTATACATTTTTTTATGTAAAAGAAAAGAATATCAATCTATAAGGACAGCATGTCATGATTCAATGGAGGAGGGGTGGTACAACTTGAAGTATCCGTAAGTAAATTGAAAAGAAAAAGAAAAAAGAGTCACAGACAGATGCAATTTTTATTTCTTGTCATTTACTAATCACCCTTCGACCCAGACCAACCACTGGTTTTAATCAGATATCTACACAATCCCAACAAAATCCTATACTTTCAATACCAAGTGATAGTGATGATGATGATGATAATGATGAGCATCATACTGACAGAATAATACGTATACGTATACACATACTCTGCAAAGATTTTTTTTTTGTTTTATTAAGCTTCTGTTGTACTTTTACTGATGGCTAGCTAGAAGTTCCCAACCTCTACAGTTTTTTATCCATCCCTTTTTAGATGAATCATTCTTGAACTGTGCTTAAATATTGACACGAGAATATCACAGTCATCCTTCGTTTTTCCACTAAAGCTTCCAACATTTTCTATTCCGCCGAGGTATTTTAAGTGCATGAGATTCAGGAGCACAATCCAATAACGCTCTCTACTACTTGTATTATGGCAGATTGTAAAAAAAGCGCATAGCCGAGAAAAGGTTACGCAACGAAAGTAATCCTAATCCAATTGTTTTATGACACCAGCTTTTGTGGAAAAGAATTCAGTATGAGACAACTACTACTACTACAACACTCTCTAATTTTGTATGCCCGACCTATATAGCAGTACTTGCAAGGCCAATTTTTCTCCAAACTTAATTTCGTCACGTTATGATGATGATGGAACATTGGTTGACAACCTACTTTTTGGTGATTCGGTCAAGTCTGTGTGGCACTAGTAGGGCGGGAAAAATCCTATGAACGCATATTAGCTTCTAACGACGACGACAATACCACCAACTGACTGAACACGGTTCTAACCCCAGCAAGTAGCAACGCTGTCATTTGATTTGTTTGTCTTTTTGACTGGAGAACCGATGAAGAAAGAGATTGTAATTGATCTCTGATGTGACACAAGACACACGGAGACAATGTCGACATGGTAGGTGAAATCTCAGTGGGTTTCTTGTCGCATGTAATAACGATGATGGTGTTGACGCACCCTTATGGAAATGTATTACCTGTAAATCCAGATGCTCTGAAGTTTTACTAATAAACTAATTTAAAATAAGAGTACAGGATATCTGCAATAATGCTCACCCACCGCATTATTAAACAGGAATTCTTTCAACATTGTTATAATAAGAATCTTTTCAATATTAGAATTGGCCCCTGTATTTTTTACTCTTACAGCCTTCCCCTCTGTTTTGATTCAACGGGTGGCATTCCAACCAAAACAACCACTCAACATTATCATAAACATTTTGAAACTTACAACAGTCCCAGGGAAGAGGCAGACAGCACACGTTTAAATATATGAAGTATATTTTAATGAAAAATCATCATCATGATGATTATAAATGAGCTGCTTAGAGGAGTAGATGCATCTACTGAAGCTATCAGGTATATTATTAGCTCGCTGCATTGCATGCAGAAGAGCTTATTATCACACTCTGGGTGTCCGTGTGTCTGTCTGTCT
>JAHZMZ010000247.1:0-11834 GCA_027743805.1 Lepidocyrtoides sp. E14
CATTTATCAAAATTTAATCAAGTCATAAATCTCTCATCCGTTTTGGGCCGGTCCTGCTGCTGTTCTCTCATGTGCAAGTAGCCGATTTTGTCACCGTTTTTGTTGATTATTGATTGCTTATCTGCAGCAATTGGATTTTTAATTTTGGCATTGCTTTTGACAGTTGTGCCATCACCTCAAACAATGGTTCATCGGTTACAGTTTGAAATTATTCTGCAAATTTTGCAATTGATCCAAATACAAATTCCAATCAAACGTTTTGTTTAATTTTCTGAGAGATGGTCTTGCCAAAATGCTACTGACAAATCCACCAAACATTCATGGCTCTTCTTTCATGCCACCTCATGCATGTACTTATCGTTAGTACGTGAGTTCAAGAACATTTCAAACAAAAAT
Organism: Lepidocyrtoides sp. E14; assembly: GCA_027743805.1. Taxonomy (NCBI): domain Eukaryota; kingdom Metazoa; phylum Arthropoda; class Collembola; order Entomobryomorpha; family Entomobryidae; genus Lepidocyrtoides; species Lepidocyrtoides sp. E14. Next base: position 397 of record JAHZMZ010000247.1, read on the forward strand.
TTCGTTACTCGATCGTATACAATATCATATCAAGTCTATATGCAATTTTGCTGAGGAGGATGATAAATATGATGAGGAAACTCTGGTTGGACCCCTTTCTATTTCATTTAAAATATCTTTGTCTCCCACAACTACAACCTTGTTACTCTTATCCAAAAGAGTGGCCAGTCACCCACCACCACGCATCATCATTATTACCATGCATTTAAACGTAGGTAAATCGAGCACTGCACTGGTGTCTGCTGGTAACAAATGCGAAGTGACTACTGCAGAGAATGTAGACTGATTTTTTATTGCATTGCAGTAACGGCCCTGCTGTCATCATCGTCATCTTGTATTTTGTTCAGAGCTGACTTGGATTTAGTTGGACCCCTTTCTATTTCATTTAAAATATCTTTGTCTCCCACAACTACAACCTTGTTGCAAGAGTGGCCAGTCACCACCACGCATCATCATGCATTTAAACGTAGGTAAATTGAGCACTGCACTGGTGTCTGCTGGTACTGCAGAGAATGTAGACTGATTTTTATTGCATTGCAGTAACGGCACTGCTGTCATCATCGTCATCTTGTATTTTGTTCAGAGCTGACTTGGATTTCTGTGGGTAAATGCATGGCATGATGTACATATTTTCATTAGCAAACCAAAAGGGCAGGTCTATTCATCTTTTGCACCGTTACACTCAAAGGTCTCCCTGGCTCAAATGTCGACTTCTGTTCATTCATTTTACTAAGCCAATATATAAAACTGTGGATGCATCATCGAAATAATCATCCTCAATGCTCCGAGGTATATTCCATGAATGAAATGATTGAATGAGATTGCGTATAATAATTGTTATAGATATTTTTTATGAATTTGCCTAATTTCTGCCCATCCTGCCATTGAATTTACTTGTTCATGTGTGCAATATGGAACAGATATTCCTACAAAGACATCGTAAGGACTCTTTAGACTTGGAGTTTACTATAAATACAAAATTTTGCCAAAAATTGTAATCATTCAGTGCGCAGAGTCACTACAAAGAACAGCAAGATCAAATAAAACTGTAAACTTTATTACCATTTTACAGAAACAATACCAAATTTTTATTTCCAATATGATCAAGGTAATTACTACTATCGTTAAGTTTTATTTTTTCAAAGTTTTTTTATGAATTCAACGTGACCGGGTAGTATATATGTATTTCCGTTTTTTTGGACTTGTTAGATTTTATCCCTTCTTACCCTTGTGGTTTGCGCCCATGCGATCCCACCATCGTTAAACTTTCGTGTTGGAATTGGAGCTGGCCTTCGTTACGCAGCTCCTAGGGTAAGGTATGGCGGACCAGCAGTTTCGGTGCTGAGAGCCTCACCAATCCAAGTACAAACTGTACAACAACAACCAATCCAAGTCGTTCAAAGATATGCCCAAGCAGCCCCAGTTGTAAGAATATCAACAGAGTTACTGGATTCTAGAATTTAAAATCTCAAAACTAACTGTATCATCCCTTTGCTTTCTCAACAGCAATATGTAGCACAACCTCAAATTTTGGCACAACCTCAGGTTTTGGCACAACCTCAGATTTTGGCACAACCTCAAATTTTGGCACAACCTCAAGTGCTTGCTCAGACTCAAGTACTTGCACAACCTCAAGTGCTCGCTCAAACTCAAGTCCTCGCACAACCTCAAGTCCTCGCTCAACCTCAAGTGTTCGCACAACCTCAAGTCCTTGCTCAAACTCAGTTTCTTACTCAACCTCAAGCAGTTGCCGTAAGTTCCGAAATTCTTTACTAGATCATTATTCTTTTTGTGCATGAGATTCATTTATGCAGGCCACAAATTTCATTATATCATTTTTTCATTTTTTCAGGTTGCCCAGCCAGTCTTGCAGACTGTTTCTCGTCCAGTCGCAGTTGCTCCACTCCAAACCGTAAGTATCGGATCATAGAAGTACTCCATTTCTCCGGAATTTTTTTTTTAAACTGCTAGCTCTATAATTTCAAGATTAACGTTATCAGAAAGAGGAGGGTTAAATAGTTTTGGATGGACAGACTCAAAACTTTAACACTTCCTACTCGGTCTCCATTAAAATCAGCACAAATGCAAAATCAACGGGGAAAACGGGCACAAGCATTTTCACCGTCGCCACACAGTGCAGTGTTTGTGGCAATTGTGACATCATCGCTCGTTGTCAGGTTTGCAAATCCGACTTCCTAGCAAGTGGTGGTGCAAGCCTAGCTTTGAACCTTCCTGTTTCTGATAACGTTAATCTCGAAATTATAGAGCCAGTATTTTTTATGTAATCTTCAGGAAAAGTGGAGTACTTTTAAAAATACACTAGTTTAGCATACATTATTTAGATCAGGTAGTAAGGCATAAAAATTATCATGCACAGGCTCCCAAAGCCAATTATCCCGATAGACATACTAATCGATTCTATTCTATAACAGGTCGCAGTGCAACAACCAATCGTTTCTCGTCCAGTAGCAACTGCTGTCCGTGCTGTAAGTAATTGAACAGAGTTCTTTTTGTTTTGGAATTAAAGTATATTATTTATTCACATTTTGCATCAAATAGCTGTACATGCGAATTAATAATCCCATTCCATGCTTGATATGCATGCCGACTGGTGTCGGGAAAAATTCGAAACCAAGTGTTTAAACAGATCTTATATTTTTTTCGGTCACACTCACAGGAGCCTTTTGACCCGCACCCACAGTATTCTTACGGTTATTCGGTCTCTGATGCTTTAACCGGTGATCAAAAAAGTGCACAAGAATCACGAGATGGCGATGTTGTCCAAGGTAAGAACAGATTGATTTGGCCCTTGGAACGGATTTAAACATTTTCTTTGGAATAAGAGCAATAAGAACNACCTCATAAACTGTTAGTTTTGCCAACAACTGTGATTTATTGGTCTATATTAGCTAATTAATCATTAATTATGTTTAAAGTGATTCAGTTAACGGATTCAACGCCGTTGTCCAGCGTTCAGCACCTACTGTTGCCGTTTCTGCACCTACCGTTGCGGTTGCCGCCCCACAGGCCGTTGCCGTTAGACCAGCTGTATCAATTGTTCAAGCAGCGCCACAAGCTATTCAAACTGCCCCGGTATGCAAAACCTTTCCAAATCTGGTTTCCATTTCAAGTTACATGCAAAAATATTTATTTGCTCACTCTTTCAGGTCGCAGTGCACCAACCAGTTGTTGCAACCAGTGTCGCCAGTCCTTCCCTCTCCTACGGCACTCCACTTTCTCTTGGAACTTACGGCGAGTCAAACGTACATCCGATAAGTTTGTGCGTTAGATCCTTCTCCACCGCTTTTCTACATTCACTGTAGTATTTTCTTAGTGTGCCATATTAGCGTAAAGTGGACCCCACAGTAATATGCACAGTACAAATAATGTTTTGGGAAACACTCTAGTACCCTGTCCTGTATCAAATTATTTAGATTGCTCTTGCATAATTACTACTGCTAGCCAATTTTATAATTTACTACTAGCTCTCCACTCTGGAAATGCACAAAAATCTTCTCACCTTGCCAAAACAAAGCCAAGTATATTTTATAGATTTTGTTCAATTGTTGCATGAATTTAACCTTTTACCTCTGCTTTTCTTGTTACTTTTTTTTATCCAGTCATAAGATTGTAAAGTATACTTACTTTCAACTATTTTGAATATCTTTTTTCTGTTAATAAAGTATATAAGAATCTTTAAAGTCAACTTTGTTCTGCATTGTCAATTGCATCTTGCATAATAAACTAGAGAATGCGAGCATCAGTAATTAGCATGTGTTTGTCTTGTCCATTAATGCATGATTAATGGTGGTGCCCTTCATGCAACAAACTGTAATGTAATTCAGCATTCAATGCTACTGCAACATTTTTTTCAAGTTAAGTTTCAAGCAGCAATGTGATAATGAGTCATGTGTTTCATCTGCATTTTCTCTCAAATAAATATTTAGTGTAAGTGGTCAGAGAGCTTGAAATTACATTTTTTATAAACTTTTATTTATGTGTGAAGCTTGTATTTTTATCTAATCTCTGAGCCTTTCAAAAGTGTACGTACTGGTAGTGTAGTAGGTGGTCATGAATAGGCAGCAGCAGCTCCTCATTGTCTACCTTGTGTCAGTTGTGCTGCACTACAACTTGTGCAGTAGCCGTTTGACTGATCTGATAATCTGACAAGCCTTTCAAAAGTGTACGTAGTGTAGTAGGTGGTCATGAATAGGCAGCAGCAGCTCCTCATTGTCTACCTTGTGTCAGTTGTGCTGCACTACAACTTGTGCAGTAGCCGTTTGACTGATCTGATAATCTGACATTAGGTATTGCTTCTTGCTACCGACTAGCCAACAAACAAGCCTAAAGGCAAATAACCAATACCTAAACCAGTTTATTATTAGTATTATTTGATATTGATGTATGACCAAACATGTAATTATATCTGTGTGATTAGCAAGTGTGAATCAAGTTAAAAGAAATAACGTTGAGCAATAATCTTTCCAGACATTACGCTGCATCTGCATAAAAATATTGGCATGCTACTGTGCACAGTGCACATTTATCTCTACAAAAAGTATGCATGCATCTACTTGATTACTTGATCTGATTTTAATCATTAGTTCATGAATCTCTACAAAAATTGCATCATTCTTCTTCAGTCATAATAATATTATGAATAAAATGAAGCACGACGAAAGGACCGCACCTCTTCTTTAAAAAGCTGTTACGAGAAATATGTTACCGGTTTTTGTTCAATCAGGTTGCGAATAATAACGAGAAGCCATTTTGACAAAATGATTTTGTCCTTGCCTACATTGACACAATAATGAGTGGTTTTGCTATGCAATGAATGGAATCGAAATATATTTTGCCTCATATGATATTATGATATATTAATTTGATGATGATGTCAGTAGCACATTGCATTTAATAATAATTATTATTTAAGGCGCCTACTCTTGAATTTACAAGTGAAAAGATATTAATTCATTCTCAATGTCATAAGCACACATTGTTTGCTAAATATTTTTAATTGTGCCATAATGTGTCAATCAGTCGTCACATTATTTCTGTGTTACTTTTATTGATGTCGACGGTTAACACTTTCGCTGCCTCTCGTAATTATCTAGCATTATTTAGTTTAAAAATTGAGAAAAATGAATGAACTATGAACTTTCAAAAGTATGCCTGTATTTTAAAATAGATTAAAACCAGTGATGATAACAAATGGATCAACGCAGGCCATTATTGAGGCCATTATAATTTGGTAGAATGTCATTGTCTTTTTAGCTTTTGACCTGTCAGAGATGGTCAGTCGACAAGATTATAATCGAGAATCTCGATTCAAGATTAGATTATTTCTCACAAAAAAAGAAGTAATCCTTCTCAAGAAAAAATTGTCGGTTATGTATTTTTTTCTAGATCCATGGAAATTTATACACGAATATTGGTTTGTTGCAATGTCCTTCAACTTATAAATACAGTCACCATGTAACGATCAACTTGATTCATATTCAGAAAAAATTTATTCATATTCATTAATTCAGAAATTTAAATTTATTCATATTCATTAATTCAGAAATTTATTTCTCGTTCCATGGTGACTATATTTGATATTATAAATTGAAGGAAATTGATTTGTTGTAACAGCAGGTAGAATTTTAATTTTTTTCATATATAGCAGGTGGAAAGAAGGCTGAGATTATGAGAATATGGGAAAGTAATCAAGATGAGATCTGGAAGTTTTGTAACGACAAAATAATCTTTTGTAAATATTTTTTTTTTTTTTGAATTTCAAAAATATTATTTTTTATCTCGAATTTGTCCGTTTTATTATGGTCTAGTGTTTTCATACAGTGGACGTACGTGCGCCGTGTGCCTGTATATGAAATTATCAATTTAAAGCAGTCGTGGCGAGTGCGACTATGCAAAAAAACCACTTCGTCATCGTTGTAGTAGTGGGTGTCATTGATTATTATTATTACTTTTATCAGCAAACCGTTACACATGTCCATCATAAATTGTGTATGAAATTTGTATGCAAAATGTATATGAAACAATAAAATAATTCATGTTATAAATAATTGTAGTAATTTGTTTTTGGCACAAAATCTACTCTTTTGAAGATTTCATACTTTATTTTAAGAATTTCAAATGGAAGCATGTAAAACAGAATAGAGTACAGCAAACAGGAAAGCAAACAAACCTCATAATACGTAGAGTTGTAATGATGTTGAGTTTAAAATTTTTCCCATTTTTTTGCATTTACTTGGTACCTATTTTATAGAGTAATTTTATTTACAATTTAATAATATAGAATAATAAGTATGTACAACAAGCACACTATTGCAATATCTCTTTTTCATCTTATCATCTAGTGCCTGTTTCTTTGTGTACTTTGGTGTAGTAATTCTATCATAAATTATGACTCTATAATAATAATAATAATTCATAATAGTAGCAACCTAGTAGGGTTTTTACAACTGGTATTTAATATAATTTATGTTTCTTTACATAATTTACCTCCACCATATGTATTTGATACAAATAGAAAATGCACCTGCTACAACTACGTAAACCTTGTCCACACCATAAAAGGATATTGGTTTTTAATTACTCTTTCTTCAAAAATCAGTCCTAACTGTTTATACAAGACATCATTTATTTTTATCGTTTTTGTTATTATTATATCATTGCATGCATGGTTTTTTTCACGACGAAATGTTCGTTAATTTTCGCCTTTTTAAAATGCTGACAACTTTTCCACCGTCCTAGCACTTGGTTTCCTTTAGCTTCCTTACCATTCAAAAGAAGTTGTTCTGATTTTTTTTTTTTTTTTTTTGCTGAATGTAATTTTTGTATACCTTCTATTTAAACAGTCTAGAAAATTAAATATTAGTGGTAATAAAAGACAAATCAGAATATTAAAATTGATGACAGTAATCCTTACCATCATGTTGTTTAGTTATAGTCTCTAGCACCTACAGTCAACAATGTTCCAGTATTTTATACGAACAGTCACAGTTGTTGTTAAAAAATGATTTTTTTTACTTAATTTATCATTGCATACCCTCTTACAACTATTACATAGAACTATTTATAAAGCTATAATGTACAGTTTATATTTTACGTATAGTTAGTTTGTGTGTGCTCTTGTTTTTGTTCACTAAATTCTTTTTAAAAATGATTTTACATGCAAATAGTTTTATTAGTTTTTTCTTTGACACTTTAGTAATTTCATTTTATTATTATTACATACAGCCAATATTTATTTTTAGCTGTGTTAAAGTTGCTGAATAAATTTTCTAGCTATTTTATGTAATCGTTTTTTTTTATTATTACTTTGAAGAAAAAGTTTGCAGCCAAAGAACCGTGGTTATTTTAGTATGTCGTTTTTAATTTCCTTTTCCTATGTTGTATGTATATGTATTTGAACCATAGCCTCCAATAAGTTTTCCTCCTGCTTCGACTTTTGAGTTAAAGTTGTATCTTTTGTCAGCTCCAACTTCCCTACATGACAATTTTTGTAGCAACTAGCTGTCAGTTTTTTGTTGAATGTGTTCCTAATTTTGAATCAAAATTTTTGAATAGCTTGTTCAATTTTTTGTCAAATATTTTCCTTCTTTTATGTTGTGTTTAACTGTTTACAGGTGCGATGATAAGCTTTGCCTCTTTTCAACCCCTAATCGACAATGTTTGTATCATTTTGAGAGAATTTACTTTTCATACATTTTTGCACCTTTCTTCATGAAGATACTGAAAAATTCTCATCATCTTCACATTTAGGTATCATTATCACATCACCATCTTCAATTTACACCAGTTTTGATTTTTTGATTACTCTATAGTTATAAAAGTCCTATTTGCTTATTTATTTTCACTGCACTACCCCACCCCGCACACAAGACAATTATAATTTAATATAAATTATAACTTTGGTACAAGAGTACAGATGGTGTGTTTTGTTTTAAGGTTATAATAATTGAACAATTACCCTTGTAAACTAATGATTAACACCTTAAATCAATTTAAATATGTATGCTAACTAAATATATAATATATAGTAACAATACAATAATGATAGACGGTATATTTATTATCAATAGGATTCTAACCGAAATCCATTTCAAACGACTGACGATCATCAAAGCATTTTTTTTTTGCACATACAACAGCAACCACAACCAAAGTTTACACAACACACACAACAACGTATGTACAACGTTACTTGCGAATACTTATAGAGGGAGGGATGATGGGAGGGAACACACAAAAGTGATGGGCATGATAAGTGCAGAATAACAAACAAGGTTGACAATGGGTAATAATATTAATCATATTATATAACAACTTGGAACCTGCCAAATATATATGTACTTAATACTCATTTTTACTTAAAAAGTTTTCTTTAAAAAATGTTACAAATCATCTACGGGAGGATCATCATCATCAGCATCCACCTCATCATCGTCATCATCCTCGTGAGGGTCATCGTCATGATGCAAAGGATGATGATGATGATGGTGGTGAATGGGAAGGTGGGGAATTTCAATATTGGAAATATTATTAGAACCTAAACTGATAATGGAGTTAGCAGGGGATAACTGTCAGGAAACATATTCTTGTGGTACAGGACAGGGCAGTGAATCCTATAGTCAAACACTATCCATAGCCGCAAACCGCGCCCCTGCGAAAAAAGAAGAAAATTGAAAAAAATGATTATTGCACTCTCTATCTTCTCTGTATGCAATGTATAGTTAATGTATAGCAATGACAATAGTTTCAATGTTCCAACTCACCGGCGTTGTCGCACACGTGAATTGGAGGTCGGCGAAGTTGAAGACGACGACGTCGACGACGCTTCCTGCGTTGACCCCAAGCGCACAAAAGAACGACAAAGAAGAGGGAGATGGCAATTCCTATTATAATGGCGATTACTGTGTTCATGTCACCAAACTCGAGACCACCTGTTATAGTTTCCATTATACATCACACAACAATTCATTATCAAAAATATGATGCATCATAATTATAAACCAACAATATTTTCCGCTACACATGATATTATTATGGTAATACCACAATAATATTAACTTTCCAAGACTGTAGAATGGATTGGGGTTAATTAAAAGCATGTTACACCGTGTTAATATTCATTTTTATACATATATCTGCAAAATTTTAAATGCTGGAAATCAATAATCCTGTTCAATTTGTTTTTCAAAATACATACCTACACGCATGCAATTTAAACTGGTAGTAGTAGTACAAGCTTATCTCATTATGGTCATGCGTTTTGAAAAGTAACATTTTGTTATCATGCAAGTTTTCTGGAAAAAAATGGCAAATCAAGATCGATCGACAGTATAGTAGTAGTAGTAGCACCTTTCTGTCTACTAAAATAATTTACTTTACCTGTTATATAGCGCATTTTTTTTCATCTCTGAATGAACAAGACAGAAGTAGTAGTAGTCTACATCTATATATAAATATATTATCAGCTTACCGATATATTTATAATATCCTTCTAAAGTGTTTATCTGTAATACAACTACATAATATATATAAATACTCATCACTTTAATAACTACATTGACCGATCCATACCGATAAAAGTGTTTTGCAGTGTATCATCATTGTACTGATTATGTAAACTCTAAAGTTACCGTGCTACACTATTATTATTATTATTATTATAGTCTAAAAGTAGTTATTTATGCTCATTGTGCTAACGAATACTACAAGTACATTTTTAGCGTACGCATTGCTTTTTATTTTCAAAAACTCTTTATTTTAGATACGATTTACTTTTACTTTTGACATGTGCGTTCATATTTTCACTCGCCTAAAAAATTAGTGTTAATTTTGTCAAAAATATACAAAATACTCTAAAAAATTAAAGAATACGTTTTTCATAAAAGTTTTCATGTGATACTCTGCTTGTATTTTTTGTGGTTGTTTTTTTTCTGTGCAAACGCAACAAAACATACGTATTGTCTTTCGACAGTTTGTTTTGGTTAAAAATAGACTTGTTTTTAAAGATAATAATAATACTGGGCTTTGATTTTTTTACTCGTGCATGCTATATTGCAGCTTTATAATATTTTTATGCTACTTTAGATAATTCATCCATTTTTTTGTGCTAGAATTATAAAAAAAAAATGTTTTCTTTTGCAAACAGTGTGCAAGTTGCAAAGTTGTTTTTTTTTTGATAATCATTTTAAAGAAGTTTTTAAAACGTTATTATGAATCTTTCTTACCACCATATTCTACGAAATAGTAGTAGTAATCCATGTAGCCAATTTGACCATCATAAAATGTGTAGATTTTTTTGTGTTTGCATGTTGTTGTTTGTTGACGATTGATTGATGACGATAGGATAGATAGGTTGTGATGTGAAGACGAAGGTGAAATTGAAATAGAAGGGAAAGTCACTTTTTTATAAAATTAGCATTAAAAATATTTTTGTATATAGGTATGTACTTTTTATGCAGATTGGAACACTATCAAAGATGCAAATAGTAAAGCTATATAGGATCACTCGGATTGTTTTACACTTTATGCTGATTAAAATATATATTTTAGCCGATGCTGCCTTTGATGCTAATAAAGAAAATATAAGATTTTTTTTTGTTTCAGAGAAATGAGAAATTTACAATTAGCGATATTAAAAAATGTGTGACTATAATATATTATGCTTGCTGCGCTTATTATATACTGTCTTTTTTTTAGACCTAGTGAGTTTACCAAGATTGCAGTGGAATAATACATATAAATGTTGGTGGAGTGTAGAAGAAACTCCATTTAAAACACGTATTGTTCAGAAACTAACAACAAAAAAAGAAAAATTATACAACTTACACATAATTATACTGAACTGAAGGAAAGGAAATATGTACATAATCGTGCAAAATATTTTGCCCAAAGTAGTAGCATTTTTAAAATTAAGAGTAAAGTCATGCTTGCTAACAAGGATAATTTTATTTGCCCTTTGAAAAATAATACATACGGCTAAAAGAGCGTTGAAAATGTTCATTTAACAAAATAATAATAACGGTTTTTTTAAAAATGAGAATTAACTGTCAAAGTAAGGCTAGTAATATTAGATCTGCTGCTTTAAAACCGAGTGAATAATAATCATAATAATAATTACACAAAGGGCAAATGTACTACTAGAAATACGGCATCATCACTACGATTTAGGAGTTTTGAAAATGACAATAATATTAAAGTTTAGAGAAGAGAGGAAAAATGTATGTGCATATATATAAAATATTTAACACGTGTGTGATAATAATATTTTGAAGAGGGGTTGCATAAGATAATATTATAGGTAGAGAGTGGTGGAGCGGACCGTAAACAACAACGAACGGATGGGTGTTGAAGGGGTAGCGAGAGAAAATTTGAAAAATCTTCAGAAATCATTCATTCATTCATAAATGACTATTAATCAA